>JAQQSY010007959.1:0-10142 GCA_028646535.1 Procyon lotor | reverse complement strand
TTTTTTTTTTTTTAAAGATTTTATTTATTTGACAGCGAGAAACACAGCCAGAGAGGGAACACAAGCAGAGGGAATGGTAGCGGGAGAAGCAGGCTTCCCGCGGAGCAGGGAGCCCGATGCGGGGCTTGATCCCAGGACCCTGGGATCTGACCTGGGCTGAAGGCAGACGCTTAACGACTGAGCCACCCAGGCGCCCCTAACGGAGAGAATCTTAAAGGTAGCAAGAGAAGAACAGTCATACACAAGTGAACTCCCATAAGACTATGAGGTGATTTGTCATCAGAAATTTGGCAGGCCAGAAGAGAAGGGCAGGGTATATTTCATATGCCGAAAGAGGAAAATTTGGAGAAAGAGTTTCCCCAGACAGGCAAAACCTAAAAGAATTCATTATCACTAAACTGGCCTTGCAAGAAGTGCTAAAGGGTCTTCTTCAAGTGGAAAAGGAAAGACCGTACTAGAAATTAGAAACTACATGAAAAAAAGAAATATCACCAGTAAAGGCAAATATATATATGGTATAGGCAGTAGGTCAGCCGCTTAAAAGCTAGTGTGAATGTTAAAAGATAAAAACTATAAAATCAGCTATCATTACAATAAGTAGTTAAGGGATACACAAGATTTAAAAATAAGACATTAAAAACATAAAACATATGGGGAGATAAAACTGTAGTGTTTGTAATATGCTTTTGAACCTAAGTCACTATTAGCCTCAAACAGACTGTGACATAAAGAGGTTGATATACATGAACCTCATAGTAATCACAAAACTGAAATCCTAAAATAGATACACACACACAAACACACACACACGCATACACACAAGTAAATAAATTCACAAGAACCAAAACACAACAGCAGAGAAAATCATTAAAGTTCTAGTCTAAGACAGCAATGTAGGAAGACCCTGAATTCATCTCCTCAGGCACACCAAATCCATACTTGTTTACGTAGCAGTTCCTCCCGAAGAATGGCAGGCTCACCAAACAGCTTCTGTACAACAGAAAAGAGACCACGTGGAGAATGGTAATAGAGTGGAGACATGGTAACAAAGGAAACCGCTACCCCAATGCTGTCAACTGCAGTGGAAAGAAGAGTATGGAGGGACTCTGAGCAGATTCATTTGCCCTGTGGCCCAGGGGGAGCTGCTGGAATGCTTTCCAGGTCAGAGAGGCTGCCAAGCAGTACAGTTTTTGTTCCCACTCTGCTTTGATAGCATAGACGGACCAGAGTTCCAGGCACCACACCTGGCCTGCAGCCTCCGTGAGCACTGGCTCCCAGGCCCTGGACATCCTGGAACACAGGAGAAAAAAAGCTGCAATTTAAAAGTAAAACTTGAACATATAAAGGAACTAGCTCCAGAAGCCTGCCAAATGACAGGAGAGCTGCTGGAACTCTTACTGGGTCTGAGGGATTGGCGAGCACCAGGGTTTATATTCCTTCTCCACCTTGATAACACGAGTGGAAAAGAAGTCTTGGTGCTATAGCTGGCCTACCACCTCGGTGAGCCCTGGGCCCCTAGCCTATACCAGTCATAGCCATCCCAGTAAAGTGGCTCTAGCATGGCACACACTGGGACATTCCTGCTCACTGCTCTCTATAGCTCTCCTGATGCCAAGGTGACAGAGGTGCAAAACACCCCGGAACACTCAAGGCTTCCGTCAGGTTAGCTCCAGGCAGCATGCTAGGATGCCCCCAGTGCAGAGCATTCTGGGCCCATCCCACTAATACCTACTTAGCTCAAGGTAGTTAGCTAAGGCACTCCGCCTCCTTTCCACTTGCCCCTCCAGAGTGCCCCCCAGGACACCATGGCTTCTACACTCTTCAGCTTCAGCTGTCCTCTCAGTACCTTCTGCATCAAGAGCATTAGGACTATCCTGGCTGGCACCCACTTTAGCTACAGATATATAGCCAGGGTGCCCCCTATGCCAAGCACCCCAGGACTTGCTGGCCCACATTCCACCTCATCTTCAACCAGATCACCAGGATGCTTTCTGCATGCTGAGTCCCAGAACCCTCCAACTTATACCTACTTCAGCTTCAGCTGTTCTGCCAGGGTACCTTCTGCACAGGGAGACCTGAAGCCGTCCGAGCCCGTACCTACTTCAGCTCTGATCATTCTACTAGAGAAGCCCCAGCACAGAGTGCCACAGGACCCCCAATCCATGCCAGACACAGCTCTAGCCAACCAGTCAGCCAAAGTCACCAGACACAGTCTGCACAGGGAATGATCATACCCTAGAGCACTTGTTCAAGTTTAGCTGTTCTGCCTAATTCATAGAGACAAATACAGTAAGTCAAGCAAAATGAAGAGACAAGAATGTGATATAAATGAAAGAACAAGACAAAAACCCAGGAAAAGTAGTAAATGAAACAGAGATAAGCAATAAGCCTGATAAAGAATTTAAAGTAATGGTCATAAAGATGCTCATCAAACTTGAGGGAAGAGTAGAACTTAGTGAAAACTTTAACACAGAGATAGAACAGATAAAAAAAAACAACCAATCAGAGTTGAAAAATACACTAGTAGATGGATGCTTGCATGGCTCAATCAGTTAAGCATCTGCCTTTAGCTCACGATCCCAGAGTCCTGGGATCAAGTCCCACATTAGGCTCCTTGCTCATCAGGGAGCCTGCTTCTCCCTCTGCCTGCTGCTCCCTCTGCTTGTGCACTCTCTCTGACTCTGACAAATGAGTAAAATCTAAAAAAAAAAAAAGAAAAGAAAAGAAAAGAAAAATTACAATAGTAGAAATGAAAAATATATTAGATGGAATCAATAGATTAGCAAATGTAGAACAGGTCAGTGATCTGGAAGACAGGGTAACAGAAAGGAAAATAAAAGAATTTAATAACATGAAGAAAGGCTAGGGGATCTTATGGACATGATCAAGCAAATAAACATTTACATTATAGGCTATCCAGAAGGAAAAGAGATGCAGGAAATTTATTTGAAGAAATAATAGCTTAAAACTTCCCTAACCTGGGAACAGAAAGAGACATTCAGGTTTAGGAATCAGAGAGAGTTCCAAACAAGCTGAACCTGAGGAAGCCCACAACAAGACACACAAAAATTACAATGTCAAAGGTTAAAGATAAAGAATTTTAAGAGCAGTAAGAAAGAAGCAAAATGTTACATAGGGGGAAACCCTGTAATTCTGTCATTTGATTTCTCAGTAGAAACTGCAGGTCAGAAGGGACTGGCAGGAAATATTCAAAGACCTGAAAATAAAAAAAAACAAAAACCAACCTACAACTAGGAGTACTCTACCCAGCAAGGTCATCATTTAGAATAAGGGAGGTAAAGAGTTTTCCAGACAACAAAATTTAAAGGAGTTCATTACCACTAAACTACCTTTAAAAGAAATGTTAAAGGAACTCCTTTAAGTGGACAAGAAAAAGCCATAATTAGAAGAAAGTTATGAATAAAAATGTAAAATATGACAATATATACATAAAATGAGAAGAGAGTCAAACAAGTTTTTAGAAAGTGTTCAAACTTAAATGACTATCAACTTAACATACACTGTTATATAATTAGGATTCTACATATGAACCTCATGGTAAACACAAACTCAAAACTTATGATACACAAAAAGTAAAGAGAGTGATAGCCAAGCATAATACCATAGAAGGTCAGCAGTCACAAGACAAGAAAGCAAAAGAAAGGTACAAAGAAGAACTACAAAAACCAATAGAAAGCAATTAACAAAATGGCAGTAAGTACATACCCATCAGCAATTATTTTAAATGTAAGCGGTCTAAGTATTCTAATCAAAAGATATCTGTGGCAGAATGAATTAAAAAAAAAAAAAGAAGACTCATCTATATTATGCCCACAATAGGCTCATTTCAAACCTAATACACAGACTGAAAACAAAAGGATGAAAAAGATATACCATGCACATAGATTAAAAAAAATCTAGGGTAACAATATTTATATCAGACAATATAGACTTTAAAACAAAGGCTATAAGAAAAAAAAAGACAATTATATAATAAGTCAACACAACATGAGGATATAACAATTGTAAATATCTATGCACCCAACATTACAACAATTGTAAATATCTATGCACCCAATATCTATGCACCCAACACCCAAAACATACAATTACCAATTGTAAATATCTATGCACCCAATATGTAAATATCTATGCACCCAACATTATGCACCTAAATAGAGAGAGCAAATATTAACAGACACAAAGGGAAAAATTGACAGTAATACAATAATAGTAGGGTTCTCTAGCACCCCATTTACACCAATGGATATTTCATTCAGGCAGAAAGTCAGATGGAAACACTCTTTGATTGACATATTAGACCATATGGACTTCAGATATCTATACAGAACATTTCATCCAAAAACAAAACACATTCTTTTGTAGTGCACATGGAATATTTTCCAGGATACATCACATAGCAGGCCAAAAAAACATGTCTCAATAAACTGAAAAAGACTGAAATAATATCTTGCATTTTTTTCCAATCACATAGTGTGAAACTTGCAATCAATCCCAAGGTGGGGAAAAACTGGAAAAAACACAAACATATGGAGGCTAAATAACATGCTACTAAACAGCTAATTGGTGAATTAAAAAAATCAAAGAAACAATTAAAAAAAACTTGGAGACGAATGAAACTGGAAGCAGAATGGTCCAAAAATCTTTGGGATGCAGCAGGAGCAGTTCTAAGAGGGAAATTTACATAGCAATACAGTCCTACCTTAAGAAATAAGGAAAACCTCAGGTAAATAATCCAATCTTACACTTTAAGTAACTGGAAAAAGAACAAACAACATCCAGGGATAGTAGAAGAAAGGCAGTAATGATTAGAGCAGAAATAAACAGGGACTGAAAAACAAAGCAAAAACAATAGAAAAAAAAAAATCAACGAAACCAAGAACTGGTTCTTTAAAAACAAACAAAATTGATAACCTTTAGCTAGACTCATCAGGAAAAAAAAGAGGACACAAAACCCAAAATGAAAGAGAAGTAATAACAGATACCACAGATATACAAAGATTTTGAATACTATAAAAATTTATATACTCAAAAATTTGGATGATCTAAAACAAAAGGAAAAAAAAAGAAAAAAAATAAAACAAAAGGAACATAGTCTTCCAAAACATCAAGAAGAAATAGAAAATTTGAGCAGACCAATATACTGGTAACAAAATTGAATTTGTAATTAAAAAAAAAAAACAAAAAACCAAACAAAAAAATCTTCCAAGAAACAATAGTCCAAGACCAGATCGATTCAGAATTGACTTCTATCAAAATTTAAGGAAGAGTTAATACCTCTTTTCCTCAAACTATTCCAAAAAATAGAAGAGGAAAGAAACCTTCCAGATGACTTCTCTAAGACCAGCATTACCTTGATACCAAAACCATGCAAGGACACTCCAAAAAAATAAAACTACATACACAGATACAAAACTCATGAACAAAATTTTAGCAAAGCACGTTCAGCAATACATGAAAAGGATCATTCACCATTAGAAAGTGGTATTCTTTTGGGAATGCAAGGATGGGTGAATATTTGCAAACCAATCAGTGTAATATACCACATTAACAAAGTAAAGGATAAAATCATATGATCATCTCAGTAGATACAGAAAAATAATTTGACAAGATTCAAAATCCATTTATAAAAACTCTCAAAAAGTTGGGTTCAGAGGGAACATACCTCCGCATAATAAAGGTGATACATTTAAAAACCTACAGTTAACATCGATGGAGAAAAACTAAGAGCTTTTCCCTCTAAGATCAGGAACAAGACAAGGATGTTCTCTCTCACCACTTTTATTCAACATAGGACTAGAAGTTCCAGCAACAGCAATCAATCAAGAAATAAAAGGTACCCAAATGTATATGTTTGCAGATAACATACTATCTATAGAAAACCCTAAAGATTCTATTAAATTCATTTATTCTAACAGTTTTTGGTGAGGCTCAGGATAGAGAATGCACAGGAATTGTTGTGTTTCTATACGCTAATAACAAAGTAGCAGAAAGAGGATTCAGAAACAATTCCATTATCAATTGTAGCAAGAATAAAATAAGTATAAAATACCCAGGAATAAACATAACCAAGGAGGTGAAAGACATGTACTCTGAAAACTTTAAAATAATGGTGCAATAAATTGGAGACTAAACAAATGGAAAGATTGGAAAAATTAATATTGTTAAACTGCCCACATTACCCAAATCAATCTATAGATTGACTGCAATCCCTATCAAAATATCCATATCATTTTTCACAGACCTAGAACAAATAATTCTAAAGTTTCTATGGAAACACAAAGAACCCCTAATAGCCAAAACACTCTTGAGAAAGAAGAACAAAGCTGAGGGTATCACAATCCTAGATTTCAAGATATACTAGAAAGTTATAGTAATCTAAACAGTATGGTACTGTTACAAAAATAGACCTAGAGATCAATGGAACTGGATAGAGAGCTCAGAAAGAAATTTACAACATGTAAATTTAGGCAAGACTATACAATGGGGAAGAGTGCCTTTTCAACAAATGGTGCTGGCCAAATGCAAAAGAATGAAACTGGACCACTTTCTCACACTGCACATGAAAATAAATTCAAAACAATTTAAAGACTTACACGTGAGACATGAAGCTATAAAACTCCTAGAAGAAAACATAGGCAATAATTTCTTTGACATAGGCCATAACAATGTTTCTCTAGCTATGTCTCCTCAGAGAAGGGGAACAAAAGCAAAAATAAACCATTGGGATTACACCAAAGTGAAGTTTTGCATAGCAAAGGAAATCCTCAACAAAACAAAAAGGCACACAACAGAAGTTATTTGCCAAAGATATATCACATAAGGAGTTAATACCCAAAATATATAAAGAATTTATACAACTTGACACCTAAAACCAAATAATCCTATTAAAATCTGGACAGAGGATAGACATTTTTTCAAAGAAGATAATACAGATGGCCAAAAAACACATGAAAAGATGCTCAAGACCGCTAATCATCAGGGAAATGCAAATCAAAACCATGAGGTATTACGTAATACCAATCAGAATGTCTAGAATCAAAAAGACAAGAAATAACAAGTATTGGCAAGGATATAGAGAAAACGGATCCCTTGTGCACTGTTGGTGGACATGTAAATCAATATAGACACTGAGGAAAACAATATGGAGGCTCCTCCAAAAATCAAAATTATAAATCCCACACAATCCAGTAACTTCACTACTGAGTACTTACCCAAAGAAAATGAAAAGATTAATTTAAACAGATATAGCCACCCCTATGTTTATTGCAGCATTATTTATAATAACCAAGATATAAAAGTACCTGGACTATCCATTGCTAGATGAATGGATAGAGAAGTAGAATACACACACACACACACACACACACACACACACACACACACACACATAAGCACGCACACACATACTGGACTATCACTCAACCATAAAGATGGATGCGATCTTACCCTTTGAACAACATGGATATATCTAGAGGGTATTACGCCAAGTAAAGTAAGTCAGAGAAAGACAAATACCATGTGATTTCACTTACATGTGGAATCTAAAAAGCAAATAAAACAGAAATAGACTCATAGATACAGAGAGAACAAACTGGCTACAGGGGAGGGAAGTAGGGAGATGGGTAAAAAGAGTGGAAGATACAGGTTTCTGTTAGGAAATGAGTAAATCATGGGGTAAAAGGTACAGTATAGGGAATATATTCAATGGTACTGTAATAGCACTGTATGGTGACTGATGGTATCTCTCGTGTGGTGAGCATAGTAGGTGCCAAATAACTACATTGTGGTTACTGAAACTACTGTAATGTAGTTGAAACTACTGTAATGTAGCTAAAACTAAAGTAACACTGCATGTCAATTATATTTCAATTAAAAAAAATTATTAAGCCACAGGGGAAGAGACCAAGAAAAGAAAAAAACAGAGAAGTACCAAAAACAACCACAAAATAGCAGTAAGTACACACCTATCATAATTACTTTAAATGTAAATGGTATAAATGCTCTAATCAAAAGATAGAAGTTCACAGAATGGATAAAAAAAATCACAGTCGTCTGTACGATTTCTACAAGACACTCATTTCAGACCTAACAACATGCAGAATAAAAGTGAAAGAATGGAAAAAATTGTTAAATGCAAATGGAAGTAAAAAGAAAACTGGAGCAGCAATACTCATAAGAACTAATCTTTAAAAGAAAGACAGTAATAAAAAGTTGGACATTATATAATGATGGAGGTGTCCATCCAAAAAGAGGATACAGTATTTGTAAATATTTACGCACCCAACCTAGGAGCACCTACATATATAACATGAATATTAACTGATATAAGGGAAGAAATTGACAATAATACAATAATAGCAGAGGATTTTAATGTCCCACCTGTTTCAATGGATAGATCATCTGGACAGAAAATCAGTAAGAAAACATCAGACCACACATTAGACCAGATTGACTTAAAAAATACAGATGATTTCATTCCCAAACTGAAGAATATACATTTTTTTCAAGTGCACATGCAACATTTTCCAGGATAAATCACAGATTAGACAAGAAATTCATATGCATATATTGAACATAAGTCAATAAATTTAAGAAGATTGAAATCACATCAAGCTTGTCTTTTCTGACCACAATGGTGTGAAATTAGAAATTGGTTACAAGAATTGGACAAAACACAGGTATGTGGAGACTAAACAACATGCTACTAAACAACCAATGGGTCAAGAAAGAAATCAAAGAGGAAATAAAAGAAAATCCCTGAAACAAGTGAAAGTGGAAACTCACATCCCAAAATTCATGGAATGTAGCAAATGCAATTCTAGGAGGGAAGTTCATAGTGATATTGGCTAACCTCAATAAACAAAGAAAATCCCAAATAAACAACTGAACTTTACACATTAAGGAACTAGAAAAATAGGAAAACAAAACTGAAAGTAAAAAGAGGGAAACAAGAGGGACTGGGTGGCTCAGTCATTAAGCGTCTGCCTTCGGCTCAGGTCATGATCCCAGAGTCCTGAGATCAAGCCCCACATCGGGCTCCTTGCTGGGCAGGAAGCCTGCTTCTCCCACTACCATTCCTTCTGCTTGTGTTCCCTCTCTCGCTGTGTTTCTGTCAAATAAATAAAATCTTTAAAAAAAAAAAAAAGAGGGAAACAATATAGATGAGAATGGGAATAGAGACTAAATGAATAGAAGTGATCAATGAAACTAAAATCTTATTCTTTGAAAAGATAAACAAAATCAATAAACCTCTAGTCAAATACATCAAGAAAAAAAAAGGGGGGCCCAAATAAAATTAAGAGGTTGCAACTGACAATAATACAAAGTTTCTTAAGAGAATATAATGCACAATTATACATCCACAAGTAGCAAAATCTAGAAAAAATGAATAAATTCCTGGTAACACACAACCTTCCAGGACTGTGTTATGAATACAAAATCTCAATAGATAAACTACAAGTAATGAAATTGAATCTGTAATAACTTCCAAAAAACTACAGTCCAGAATAAGACAGTTTCACAGGTGAATTCTACCAAACATTTAAAGAAGAGTTAATACCTATCCTTCTAAAGTTATTCCAAAAAACTCAAGAGGAACAAACACTTCCAAACTCATTTTACAAGGCTGGCATTGTCCTAATGCCAAAACTAGGCAAAAATATGACAGAGAAAAAAGTTATAGGCCAATATCTTTGTTGAACACATATACAAAAATCCTCACCAAATATTAGTAAACTGAATTCAACAATACATTAAAGGTATCATATACCACAATCAAATGAGATTTATTCAAGGGATGCAAGGATGGTTCAACAAATCAACAATAATTTACAAATCATTCAATGTTATACACCATGTTAACAAAGAATAAAAATCATACAGTCACATTAGTAGACGTAGAAAAATCACTTGACCATATTTAGCATTCATTTATGATAAAAACTTTCGATAAAGTAGGTATAGAATAAAATGTACCTCAACACACATAGGCCATGTATGACAAAATTATAGCTAACATCATATTCAACAATGAAAAGCTGAAAACTTTTCCTCTAACATCAGGAATAAGACAAGGATGTCCCCTCTCTTCACTTTTATTCAACATAGTACTGGAAGTC
>JAQQSY010007958.1:0-10143 GCA_028646535.1 Procyon lotor | reverse complement strand
GTGGCAAAGAGCTTGGTTCCGATCACCCGGCCTTGTGTTATCCTGCCCTCTTTGTTTCTGTTGAAGTTTTTATCTTGAAAAGAACTGGGGTCCACCCACAGAAAAAGTCCCAGATGTTACAGCAGACTCCCACATTTTGGTACCTGGGCTCACCTAGGTCAACATTTAGCTGTATTTGCGCTTTTGCTCCTTTTCTTCCTCATGGTCATTTCACGGTCATTGCTTGTTGCTTTACTTTTGCTGAACTCTTTGAAAGTAATCTGTGGGATGTGTCCCTTCTTGCCCCCGAGGATGTCAGTGTTGTCCGCTAGGAACAAGGACATTCTCCCACATAACCACGATGTCACAGTGCTTGAGCAAAAATGCTCATGTTCCCACGTCCCTGTGTGTCCCCATACGGGGCTTTGTAGCAACTGTCAGCCTCCCATCCAGGCCTCACCCTGGACTCAGTGTCATTACCATGGTCATGCCTCACTGGGCTCCTTGAATCTGGAACCTTCCCAGCCGACTGTCTCTGCCTTTCATTTCACCAGCATTTTGGAAGAGTGCAGACTTTCTAGCTTGCCCCTCTGTTCAAGTTTGTCCGATAGGATTTAACTGAGCTTACACATTCTGGGAAACTCAGGGTTTTGGAAATGAGGGGCTTTTCCATTAGAAAAAAAGACTTCACATTTAAAAAAAATCAATACATTTAGCAACATTGGGCCCAAATTCCACATGCTTGTTATGCGCGATGCCCACCCCCAGCCTTCCGTCTCAGGGATGATGAGTGTGTGACCCTCGCCATCATGGTGGGAGGGAGTGGCTCCTAAGTCACCGTGTGACCCTGGACATGTCTTAGAGAACAATAACAGAGAAAACATTTGACGAGAGAGCGTCTCGCAAGCAGCAGGGCCCAGAAGACGTGATCTTTTCCCTCTAAATCTGCAAAAGATTAAAACAGATGCTTCCTGCCAAAAGGGGGGCCTGGGGTGCCACAGAGGAAGACAACACCTAAAAGAGAGCAGTTGGCATGCCACACGGACTTGTGCAATAGTAGAAGGCCCAGGTGATGAGCGGCCCTGCTGAGAAGTGGCCCTGTAACTCACCCAGAAAGGGCTTATCAGCCGAGGAGATCTTTCTCAGGAACTGAGACGCTGACAGCCCTCTGCAGTGAGATGTCAGTCTCGAAGAGGAGAGACATGCCCATGTGGGCCGGCGTGGGCCGCCGTGGGCCTCGGCCAGGACAGACCAATACCCTAGCCATATGCCCCGCTAGGACCTTATTACCTAACCCCTTCATCACAATTGTAATTTCCCGAGTTTAGACACGTTTGTGCTCAGTGCTGCGACATTCCTGTGTTCTGAAGAAAGGCAAAGTGACCATTTTGATTCTTTTCAACTAATTCTTTGGCTCATCCTTCAAGTAAGTGCTTCTCAACCATTCCAAACGCTATCCCCTTCCGAGAAACACAGACACACACATCCCATTTACACGCTGATTTGCACACCCATTCCCCCGAAGGTCTACGGAGAATAAGTCCTCACTCATAATCACAATCCCGTCTCAAAATCTCCACCAACCAAAAATATTTTGTCACTCTGTATTTCCAAGTTGTGTTAAAAAGGGTCACCACACCCCATACATTGTATAATATTGTGAAATGGAATGTTCTTTTCTCTTCTACATCGTTCCTCTAGATGTTGTGATTGCCTATCCTGACCATCCAGGCCCTGGAGAGGGCCATCTGGGGGGCGTGGATGGCGCCCCTCCCCAGAGCATCTCTGACCTAAAGCTCTAGGATGGAGACCCTCCCGCAGGGCGCTGCTCTGGGGTCTTCAGTAGGAGGCTAGTCTCGTAGGATCCACTCCAGCGGTCCTCTCACAGCCCCAGCCTCCCTGCTGACTCGGCACCGCCCCTGTTCCTCTCCCACGTGGAGGAAATACTGTCCCCTGGATAGGAAAACAGAAAGCCGAGGGAGCAAAGCCACCGAAAATGCCCAGCTCCAAAGAACTCATGCGTGTTCTTAAAAAACAAACAACAAACTAGGCACTTGGGGTGAGCTGAGCTGTTTATCTCCAGATACAATGTGTTTGTTGGTGGAGATCTTACTTGGAAACTTTCTTTCACAAAGATTGGGACAGATTTTCCGGCTCATCATTACAGGTATCAGAAAACAGGGGATTTGGCCAGGAGACAAGGCAGGGTTTCCTCTTCATCTTTAGCCATCGTGGTAACAGCAAGAGCTATTGTGAATTCAAGCTGTGTTGATTTCAAACAAGATCACATAGAATCGCTGATTTGAATTATCCAGCATAATGGGCCAACGGGCTAAATTAACTGTGACAACTTCTAATTTTATTCAGGCACATAGTTTTTGAGCTTAAGCGCATCCAATGGCATGTTCTCAACCAGCTTTCAATCGGCTTTCAGGCTTGCTAGGAGAGGCAGTTCAGATACTACACTTGATCTTAGCCAAAAGGCCGAGAAGCGATGGAGAGGCAGTTCAGGACATGGGCTCTGGGGCTAGATGCTTGGGTTCAGGTCCTGTCACTGCTGCCCCCCGCCGGCGTCAGCCTCGGGCAAGGCACTCCCTCCGTCTGTGCCTCAGTTTGCTTCTCCGCACGACAGGCGTGGTGACCGTGGTAGCCACCGTGTGGGGGCAGACGCCGTCCCACCCACACCGTTAGATGGAGGGAGTCAGTTGTCCGGCCAGGCTCCTGTGGGTCTCCCAACGTCGATGTTCTAGCCAATGCTGCCCACGGAGCTGAATCTCTCCCACCTGGACTTGGGAGGTGGTTGTACAGGCTTTGCTCAGTAGGACGGTCCCCGAAACCCACGTACCCAGGTATGAGCAGGGTCGACAGCCATGCTGGGCTATGTGAGGATGACCAGGTGCAGTGAGAGCCTGATGGCTGACCCAACTCCTCAGCCGTTGTGACAAGCGTTGTAAGCAGAGGCCTTTGAAATGGTGCAGGCAGAGACCTCGTTTCAGGCAGAAACTGAGGGGCAGTTATTTTGTGAAAGAAAGAGCTCTAGATGGAGTTCTGGGATGGAAGCCAGGGTTCTCTCCCTGGTCCCAGCACGAAGCTCAAGGGCCTTGGCCCAGACCACACAGCCAGACTGTGATGGGCCACACTGACTGCAGGGCCCCTTGGACCCCAAGGCCTATGCTCTTAGCTGCTTCCCCACCCTGCCCTCCTCAACTAACTCCATTTAGCCTTGAAGGAAACCAATGGCTCGAGACACAAAGGCAAGGTAACATTTCATGAACAGTGATTGTTAGAGGCTGGTGATTACCATTGGCTCTGGGATGACCGATTCTACGTGTTTGGGTCCTAACTTACCTCTGTCCACTGAGGATTATCTACTTATAGGCTTTAGTTACCACCTCCAGTCTCAGCTTAAAGCTTTGCTTATTTAACTGAGGGCCGCTGTCCTAAACATCAGTGGCTTCATAAGACCATCGGTGTTCCTATGAGGCTCTCGTATTTATGAGGGCCCCTAATGAGATCAAGCAGTTTTCCGTTATGTATCTTTCACTTTATCTATTCGGAGCCTCCTTTTGCAAAGGATCAGTAGACACTTGTTTAATGAACAAATCAGTAGGTAGACATCTCCAGTCCACAAAAGGCACCGTCAACATTAGATTGGTCCTTGACATTTGGACACTTGGAGATCCACCCAGGAATTATGAAATCCAATTATGAAATTGGTTTCATGTCTTCACTTGGAACACAAGCCAGGCTTGTCAGATCCATGAGTCGCCAGAACTGACCCTGAAATATTTTGGCTCTTCTAGAATTCAGACTGACTCCTGAAGACAAAGATTTGCTATCCCCAGAGATAATCAGAGATGGGGGCCACACACAAGTCTCTTTGAAATGACAATAAGCAGGGAAAGACCCTCTCTAGAATCATGCTGGGGAGTGGCAACACCATTAAAGAGGCTCGGTTCCCTCTAAAGGGCCAGCGCTTTAGCAGTAATGGTGCTTTAAAAACAAACCCTGCTACTTATGGAGGAAGTACAGCTCACATCTGAACCGTCTTGACTTAAACATTGGCCAGTCTTCATATCAGCCTGGCCCATTAGCTGCCATTATTGCTCCCCTACAGATGAGAAAACAGGTTGAAGGGGTGCAGAAGTTCCGATCACTCAGATCGCACACCCACCCAGGGCAGGAGTCAGGATCCACACCTGGGTGTTGGCCTGCAACGTGTGGGCGGTGGTGGATCTGTGCTCACACCCACCGTCTTATCTGACTCTCATTCTTATGGATTCTCGGCTCTGGCTGCACCCTGACTCTCTGTGGGAGCCCCTGAGAAATGTAGGTGATGGGGTCCACCCAGACCAACCCAGTCACGACACATGGGGCGAGGACACTCCCAGTAAATGCCAGAAGTTTCCCACGGGGTCTCTGATGTGCTGCTGAGGTTGAAATCCCCAGGACGGGTCATCATGAAGGGCCCTGTCGGCCGTGAGTCTAAGGCTAATTTAGTCTATTTTGGTACATACTCTGTTTTACAACGTAACTCGCAGGGAATACCTTTGTCCTGTCCCCCGGGCTGAAGCCGTGGTGTGCCACTCAGGGGAGAGACAGGGTGGAGGACTGTGGGGCTGAGTGACGTCTGACAATGTCTTCCCGGTCAACCAGAGAAACAGCATAAACAAACCATGAAATTTTGCCTCACCTCCGCCCGGGGGCTCTTGGGTGGCTGCCATGGAACCGTCAGCCTCTTAGAAGGTTGTCTGTCTGCTCTGGAAAGACCACAGGGACCTCAAGGCCCACACAGCCCCAGCCTGGAGCTGTCTCCCAGCAGAGCCGGTCCCAGAGCAGCCGTGCCGTCAGCCCCCTGGTCGACCAGCGGTCCTCCCCGGGGAGCCCCGGCTCCGACCTGAAGGCCGGGTGGGGTCCAGTTAGAGCCACGTGCTTTACAGGTTTCCCGGGAGGTGGGGGGAATCCCACGTCTCCAAAGCAGACGGTTCCTAGACTCCTGCTCGTCTTCCCCTTGTTAATCAACAAACTTATGATGCTTCCCACTGAAACTGCCGTCCCCACGGAAATTTACTTCCTGCAGAGAAATGAACACTTTTTCCCTTCTTCCCAGGGGTTGCTTCTTCCCTAGAAGAGGATTTTCACAGCAAGTCAAGGTGTTTGGGGATCTCTTATATAAAAAAAAAAATTCCCCATAGCCTCCCTATTGGACTTTTGGGAAGGTAAAAGCGCCACCAAAATATAAATTTGGTCACTAGATAGTCCAAGTAACGAAATTAAAGAAGCCCTCAAGTACCGTTTCTGTACTTCCCATATCAACCTGTGACATCCTGAACATTAACGCTCAGTGCTCCTTTGGGTGTAGTGAGACCAGAGCTTCCCCCGAATTTCGATAGCCTACTTGATTTTATGCCCCATGAATGTCAATACAGGGAAATACAAAGCATTGCAAAAAAAAAAAAAAAAGTTCATTCTCTGTAGTGGACTAATTCCATTGTTAAGATTTTACACCAAGGAAAGGTGACATTGAAAGTTAGAGGTCAAATGGACATAAACGTTCACTTGTAGATTATCTAACTGCCGATACCTGGAAAACATCTAAATGTCCTAGAATAGTGGTTGGCGAACTTTTTCTTAAGAGACCAGATCAAAAGTATTTTGGGTCTGTGGGCCACAGATATACGGCCTCTGTCACATCTATCGGGTGTGTCATCGCCGTGCCCAAGCAGCCGCAGGCAGGGCGGAAGCCGATGTTGACTGTGCTCCAATAAAACTTTATTTACAAAGTCGGGCAGCAGAGAGGATTTGGCCCCCAGGCCATAGTCTGATGACCCCCTGTTTAGTAAAGAATGTGGTTATCATGCTCTGAAACAGTAAAATATGGTTGTTTAGCAGCTAACTGAAGATCCTATAGAAACTTGAAAAAAATGTAAATGATGGAACGTTGACGTAAAAAGCAGAAAAACGCACATACCCTTGTGACCACAGAAAGTGTGTGTGCAAAGGGACGTGGTGTGCAGACAGCAGGGGGATGCGTGTGCTTTGAAAGTCACCTGCGCAGCGGGCTTCTGCCCTGGGACTGCAGGCCGCAACCTACGCCTCGGGGAGACGCCGGAAGGGTGCCCACGCGCCATCCCGTGGCCGGCGTGCTTCTGCGGATGCACGGCCACCCACCACGCCCACAAGATGACATTCTGGTGTTTGCAAATCTATTAGGAAGTGTTTATGCGCAAACGGTGGAACACGTTATCGCGGGCCAGACACGGTGCTGGAAGGACGTTCGCCAAGGACACAGACAGGGTTCCGTTCAGGCGGGACGAGGGCAGGTCAGCAGGAGTCAGCCCTGGCCGTCCTGGTCACGAGCCTGCTCTTCGCCCTCGGGCCGTGGGCAGCCCCTGAGAAACCGTCGGGGCTGAGAACACCCTCCCCACGTTGAGCCCAGCCAGCTGAGGGTTGCAGACTTAGTGGGAAGGGTGACGGCATGAGTGCACCTGTGCCCACCTGGGACAGGCCGGCCCTAAAAGTAGGGAGAGGGAGAGCACAGCCGCACCCCCATGGACATGGCCTCCCTAGAGCTGCTGCGACCCACGGCCCCAGCCACCTCCCAGCGTGCCCCACCTTTGCCGGGCACCCTCGTCTTATGGACGTGGGGATGCCGCGGGGCGGGCCCGTCTTACCCGTTGGTAAATCACGCCGGGGTCTTGGGACAGGTCCAGATTTATGTCCGAGCATGCACGGGGAGCCACGAGCATAAAACTCCAGATGTTCACGCTGCAGAGGCTGCACGTGCAATGGGGGAATTCCGGAACGCTCAAAATAGCATTTGCCCATAAAATTGGCTAAAACGCAGTCCAAATGTGTCCGTAAAAGGTAACCGAATAGCTGTTTATTATTATTAGTTCACGTTCTTGGGGCTTCCTTGGGGGCGGGGCGTTGATATCATTGGGTGCTAGACACAGTTGGGGTGAGCCCTGATGCCTTGGGGTCTGATCGGGAGCGCGAGGCCAGCAGTCGGCGAATTGTCCCCGTCAGCCTGGATGTCCGAACAGGACGCTTGGAGGAAGCCCCCTGGGCCATTCGTCGACATTCTCCTCGAGGTCGATTCCTGACACCCTTGATGAGAGTCCAAGCCCGCTCATAAGTGAGCCACCAGACAGAGCGAAGGTGGCAGTGCAGCCGTCCCTAGGCCCTAGGCAGGGCTCCCGAGGGGGCCTGAGACAGGCCGTTGCTTTTACTCTGATGGTGGTGAAACGGACCTAACATAGACGTTGCCACGTCAGCCACGTCAGTGAAGGCTTCCACGGCATTTAGTCCTTTCACAGTGTGCTGTGCCTCCTCCACTCCTCCCCGTTTCCAGAACGTTCCCATCAGTCACCCCAATGCCGGCTGGGGCCGCCAGGAGGAACATGACGTGGGCAGCCGCTGTGGAATTCTGTCACTGCTTCTGAACTATACTCACTTAAACCACTGGGTTTGTTCAGGCAGAAGGAGCCCCACACGCTCCCCATAGTAGCTGTGTGGCCTTAAATCCCCCTGACCTGTGTAGGCTTTGCTCCTTATCTCTCACGCCCAAAATTCGGTGAGGCATAAATCAGTCACACACACAGCTGGCAAATGGCCTCCCTGGCGTGTCCGCTGCAGCCCCTGTCCCTTGTTTTCTCTCTAGAACTACCCCCTTGCTCACTACCTCCCACACCGGTGGGCTGGCTCTCTGTTTCTCAGCAGGCACCATCTACCTACCCCAGGGCCTTTGCACTTGCTGTCCCCACCTGGAACCTGGATTCTTCCCTCAATCCTTGGAACTGTTATCGGAATGCCACATTTTCAGTGACGCCGTGCAAAAGGCCCTTTTTATCAGGGCCGTCCCTCCCCCGCCCCCGGGCTCCTCCATCATACTTACAGAATAACACCTGCCTTTTGGTTTTTGGGTTGATGTAGTTGCTCGTCTCCCAACAGAATGCAAACCCTGCGAGAGCCGAGCGTTTGCCTGTCTGCTCGTCTGCCATGTCCCAGAGAGTCGCTCAGAGGGTCCGTGGGATCAGTGGACGGGCCCTGTTGCTGCCGAGTATGTGTGCACGTGAGGTTCCCCTGAGCGCATGGAGGTCAGTGTGGTCCGCCAGGGCACCCTTGTCCCCTTCCATAGACGGAATTCTCCGTCTCCCCCAACGCCCTTCTGCCCCTTTTCCGTCTGTCTTGTGTTTCTCTTCAATGATCGTCCTCCTTCAGCCCATGCCGTCTGCTCCCAGGAAACATTTTCACAACAGTATGGACCCAGCAGCACGAAGCAGGATGAGCCCTCTGGATCCCAGTCCCTGTTTCCGGGGAGGGGATACTGATTTCTCGTGGCCCAGTTCAAGTCGGGGGCTCCCCGGGGCCCGTGGGCTGTAGCTGGGAGTGTGGGGGTGGAGCAGGTCCTGTACAACGGCTTCGGGGGCGGGAATGAACGCACCGGGGGTGACAGGCAGGAAGCCACGCCGCTGTGACCAGGAAGGCCGTCACGGGGCCGTCCCTGCCGGAAGCGAAGGCCAACACTCCCGGCGGGTCCCTCGTTTCTTCCTCATTTGTTCATTCATCAGTTGCTTATTGAGCTCCTACCGCGTGCCAGGCACTGTTCTAGGGCCCGGGGATACGTCCGAGGACAGGATCTACACAAACCCTGACCTTCAGTAAACCCTTAGCCCAGGCGCAGAGAGGCTGTGCGAGCCAGGAAACAGACCCGCTTGTGGGTGCTGGCGCGAGGATTGGGCCAACGAAAGGGACAGACGGGGATAGCGCGGCACCATGATCTTGGCCCAGGTGGGTGGGAAGGGCCCTCGAGGGCACTTGGGCAGGACTGTCCGGAAGGAACGGGCAGCCCTCGAAGCAGGTGGCAGGCAGGTGTGTGTGCTGGAAGGAGGAGGGGCCGCGGGGCCTGCAGGCCCTGCACACAGTGTGGGGTCTCGGTCTTTCTGCGGCATTGCCCACACTCTCCGTTGCCTCTCAGAGGCATTGCCTGGGAGCAACGGGCTTCTCCGGGATGCTGGGCTGAGGCAGGGCGCGCAGGGTGGAGTCCGAGTGCCCGGCAGGCGGCTCGCTGCTGGTGGCGCACTGCGTCTCAGTTTCCCCGTCTGCGGGGTGGCGGCAGGCGCTCGTCATCGCCTGGCCTGAGCGTCCCCGGGCGCAGCCGGGCCCCTCGCAGGGGCTCCACGGGGCCTCCCCGCTGCTGTGCGGTGCGCCGGGGTCTCTGCCCGTCCCCGTCCGGGAAGGCAAGCTGCCGCGGGGAAATATAAGGCCACAATTGTGTGCTCGCCAATGGCCGGGGTCACGGGGCTCATTTTTCACAGATCCGCGGGACCGTCACGGCCCGGGGTCGGGGAGCTGAGGCCACACCCCCACCGTGGCTCTCAGCCCTGTCCCCACTGTCAGGGAGCCCCAGGGATGAAAAATGAGGGACGTTCCTGGCGGTGCTGCGTGTGCTTGACGGGGAGACAGAGCTGGCTCTAGGGGTCACTTCCCGGAGGCCACACGGGTCGACCAGCCTGGCTGCTCTCGGCCCCGCTGCCATGTCCCAAGAAGGAGGTAGGAATCCTTGACAGGAAAACCTGAAAGATTGGTCCCCATAGGACCATCCCGATAATCTGTCGGGGGGCCTCTAAACCCCAGAAAAGGCCACAGCCCCGGTGGAGGCCTCACCCCAGGGGCCCCAGGGGCCCTGTCAATCAGGGGCTAAGGCAGGAGCAATGCAGACGGGTCAGGCCGCCTCTAAAGAAAGCCCCGCATTGTGTTTAAAGGGCAATCCCTGTGCATCTTGGGTTTCACGGCGAAGTCTGTGTGGCCACGCCGGCCCCTTCAGCGTTTGCTGGGAGCTGGGTGAGACGGGCCTGAGGAACGGCCCTCTGGGGTCTGGGCAGCGCTCTGGTCATGCTGGGGGGCCGGGAGGGGGAAGGGCACATTTTTATCCCATATTTGGTGATGCGGTGGGCCTCGCGTCCTCCTCGGCCTCCCATTTGTCAGGGTCTTAATGAGAAACCCCAGAAGGATTCAGAAATTCCCTTTCCCAAGGACAGGAAATAAATGGGAAAGTTTGAGGGAATTAGGGGAAAACCCACTGCAGGGAGAGACAGTAGTCTTTGTTGTCTATGTGTGAGAGAGAGAGAGTGTGTGTGTGTGTGAGAGTGTGTGTGTGTG
>JAQQSY010007957.1:0-10145 GCA_028646535.1 Procyon lotor | reverse complement strand
TTTTTTTTTTTTTTAAAGATTTTATTTATTTGACAGAGAGAAACACAGCGAGAGAGGGAACACAAGCAGAGGGAGTGGTAGCGGGAGAAGCAGGCTTCCTGCAGAGCAGAGAGCCCCATGTGGGGCTCGATCCCAGGTCCCTGGGATCTGACCTGGGCTGAAGGCAGACGCTTAACGACTGAGCCACCCAGGCGCCCCTGCTCTTACAACTTTCAACCTGTGATTTTTCCAACTTAATGTGTTTCTCAGATCCATGTATGTTGTTGCATATATATGTAATTAACTTTTATTGCTATAATATTTGGTTTGTATAAATATACTCAATTTATTCTTCATACTATTTCTAATCTTTCTTTTTTGGACTTCTTGCTGATTCTTGGCATTTACTGTCATTTTAAGGGGTAGAATATGCAAGGCTGCCTCTTCATAAATTTTGATTTCTTAAGTGTGTCCTGTCAATGACTATGACATCTGGGTTCAAATGCTTTGGCCTGGGTAACAGAATTTAGCATGGGATTGAGGCTGTTATGCTTTATACGATGGTAAAGTAGTTTTCAAAAGATAAATCATAACTATCATCTAATCATTGAAGTTACATACGATTAAGAGGAAGGTTTATAGAACTATACGTTCTATATGTTAAGTTCTGTATGTTCTGTATAAGTGAGATACTTTATCACAAATCTTAATCTGTCGGTTTAATTTGATGCTGGTTTTTTATTGATTTTTAAAAAAGCTTAACTTTTTATCCCCCACTTATAATACTTTAAGTGTGGAGGCTCTTCTCTGATCCCATGTCTAGCTTAGATACAAATCCTCGGGTACTTGTAATGAAGGTTCTGTTACTGACCTCTTCTCGTGTAGCTGGCTTTAGTTAAAGTCCTGATAGAAGGGATTTAGGATTGAACCAGCCAGCCCTCAGCTCTTGTAGACTCTTCAGACTCTGGTGTTCTACCTGAGAGAGAAAATCTCTTCTTCTGCCATGAGCAGTCCCAGAATGAAGAGAGACATGACAGCTCTGTGCGTGAGTATCCTTTTCCCCAGACTCCGTTTTTCTAATCTGTAGAAGCTGTGCTATCCTTAATTTAGGCCTCTTTTTGCCTCTCCCTCCTTGGGCCCTCACAGCTGGGAGCTAACACACTGTTGGAATAGGTTTCCCTGTCTCCCTCTAGAGACTTTTGAGGTAGACTTTCCTTCAACTGTAATGAGACCTTTTCATTTTAGAATATTTTAAGCGCATTTGAACAGAACACACGGTTTTTAAAAATAGGAATGCAATAATTTCCTTACATCTTCAAACTGAGTTTTAAAAATGGCTGACCTCAGAGGCCATGGGAACCTGGTCTTGCTGTTGAGAGCCTTCAAATATGATAAGGCTGGTGGCTGATAGAGAAGCGTGTAGCCAATGGCCATCCGGGGCTGTATGTGGTTTGGCTTGAGGTGGTCTTCGCAGCGGAGGAATGGCTGTCTAACTCACTTGGGAAAGGATTTAAGCTCCCTAAGCCCGGTATCTTTTCAGGCACTTCTCAAGAATACTGAGAAGCAGCTAATTTTAACACAAAACACTGGAGTCTATTAGAGGTGTTAGTTCTACTTGCTGAGATGAGAAATTATTGCCTCCCCTTGTACAGATAGTAAAAATAAAATGGGTCCCCAAAACCTGTGTTCCTGATCGCTTTCTTGACAAAATCTGATGTCCTTCTTTCTTGTTTTTGTTTTTCCTTTCTCTCAATGGAGTAGGAGATTATGACTACTTTCTCTTTACCTTTTATTTTATTTTATTTTATTTTATTTTATTTTATTTTATTTTATTTGACAGAGAGAGAGAGAGAGAGAATGCCCAAGAGAACACAAGCAGGGGGAGCAGCAGAGGGAGGGAGAGAAACAGGCTCCCCACAGAGAGGGAGCGTGACGTGGGGCTCCATCCCAGGACCCTGAGATCATGACCTTAGCCGAAGGCAGACGCTTAACTGACTGAGCCACCAGGTGTCCCTACTTTCTCTTTCCTGGAAACTTTTTCTTCCTTTAGCTTCTAGGATGTTTTGTCTCCTGCTTATCATTTTCTTTTTCTCCTGTATTACACCTCTCGTTTCCTGCTTGCCCTGAATTCACTTTCCCTTTCTCCCTTTCTTTCTTCCTTTCTCGAGCAAGTTTGAATCATCATGGTGATCACTCTTGCCTCTTCCAATGTGACTTTTCATCTCTTGCCCACTTTCTCCCTTGGTTAGAGCACCTGTCTTCTAGACTTGAATTACTCTGGTCTGTGGAGATCTCATAACCCAGGTGTCCTCTGAGGCCCAGGGAACAAGGCATTGAGCACCACATGTGTCGTTCCTGGATTCACCACTGTGAGTGATTCCCTGGTCCTCAGCACTGCAGTTTCCTCTTTTCTCATGTACTTTAGTCCTTCATCCTCTACTGATCCTTTCCTTTAATGTCTCTTGGGCTGTATTCTTTTTCTCTTCCCATACTGATTTGGTTTTCAAACATATTCATAAAATCTTGAACTCTCTTTCCATTAAAAAAATGGAGTATAATTCTTCACCCTTTGAATATGGGTCTGCTGTAGTACTCCGTTCTAAAGAGTAGAACGTGGCACAGTGACGCTGTGTAATTTCTGAGGCTACGTTAGACTCGTGATGAAACTTTCATCTAGTGCACAAGTTCGTTCTGTCTCTCTCTCTCTCACTTGGGACATGTACCTTTAGAGCTCCCAGCTACCATGTGAGAAGTGTAGCTACATCACATAAAGACTCTCCATAGTACAGAGACCACATAGAGTGAGTCTGGACCATATAGAGAGAAGTGCCCACGGGTCCCCCAGCTCTTCCCACACAGCTGTTCGAGTCTTCCTCGCACAGCAGTCAGACATGCAAGCCTTCATATGATTCCTTCCCCCCTCTTCCCCTGGCCTTTGAGTCGCCCCAGTGGAAACCAGCAGAGCAGACATGAACCATTCCTGCCATGTTCTCTCCACAGCGTGGGTCTGTGAACGAACAATGTTGTTGTTTTAAGCCACTACATTTTGGGGAGGTTTATTACACTGGAAAACTCGACTATCAGAAATTCTCAGATGAAGTGTTGAGATTGTTCTGGAATATGCAGTGATGAATGGGTCACTGATACTGAAGTTACAGTGCTGTAGCTGGAGGATGAAGACAGTTTTGGGGGGTAACATCAATTGTAGCTTTTGTCACTTACTGGTTCCATTCCAGCCTTGAGTAGGAGAGGAAGGGGTTGCAGTTCAATAATGAATCCACAGTTGTGCCAAGCCCTGGGTCTTCCGTGGGAGAGGTGTTTGTGTTGGTAAAGTAGTTTGAGCACAGCAGCGTGCGTCCTCACCAGCCCATGCCTGGACCACGGTCCTAGCCTTCTTTCTCAAATTTTCTTCCATGCTGTGTTCGTTACATTCATAGTGATAGACTCACACACCCACTGCCTGGAAAAGTAAATCCACACAAAACTGTTGAAATCAATTGCTCCAGACCTTTCTGTTTCTGTCACAGCTTATTAAGATGGATTATAATCTCTGTATTCTTTGAGATGTCTATGCAGAGCCATCCATCTGTTGATTCTGGAGGGGGTTGAAAGTGGAAATGTGACCCTAGTAGGGACGCCTCTTTGATAGTGTGGTGCACTAGGATGTTCATTCGTCCTGGGATATGGAGTCCAGGAACCTGGCTTACTGGTCTGCCATACATTTGACCCACTGAGGTCTTTCTGGTAACAACCTATGGTTGCCCTGTGTCTGCAGAGCTATGCTGCCCCAGAAATGGGCAGCTACACTGGGCTAGTGACTCCCAGTGATGTGCTCTTTCTTGTGGGCCTCAAATTTACATAATCAATGCCCTTTATCATCTTGAATGGTACTACTTTGGGGTCCTTTAATGCCATGAATTCTCATACACACATTCTTGATGACAGATAAGAGCACTTGTGGACATATAAGCCAAAGTCAAGTTAAACTCTGGAACTATATATAGCTTATTTCTCTTTCTGACCAAGGAGAAAAATTCTTTGCTTGGATCTCATACTTACTAACTTGGTATAAATTTTCCTGCTCCTCTTTAAGATAGCAGTCCATGCAAATCAAATGCCAGAATGGTCCCCACGTACATTCAAGTGGTGCTTATGCCTATATAGGAGATGTGCCGATTTGTGTTTCTGTTCCTATTCCATTAGCTTTATGCACATTTTGTGCAGATATTTCAAAAGGTACAGCCTTGTTTTTTATTTTCATTTATTTATTTTTAAAGATGTATTCTTTTTGGGGGTGTTATTCTTCTTTATTTTTTCCCTAAATACTTTTATTTTTTCAGTGTTACAAGATTAATTGTTCATGCACCACACCCAGTGCTCCATGCAATACGTGCCCTCCTCAATACCCACCATCAGGCTCACCCAACCCCCCCACCTCCTCCCCTCCCAAACCCTCAGTTTGTTACTCAGAGTCCACAGTCTCTCATGGTTCATCTCCCCCTCGATTTCCCCCAATTCACCCTTCCTTTCCTTCTCACAGTGTCCTCCATGTTTTTCCTTATGCTCCACACGTAAGTGAGACCATATGATAATTGACTCTCTCTGCTTGACTTATTTCACTCAGCATAATCTCTTCCAAGATGTATTCATTTATTTGAGTGAAAGCGCATGCACAGGGGGAGGGCAGAGGGAGAGAGTCTTCAAGCTGACTCTCTCCTTAGCACAGAGCAGGGAGCCTGACCTGGGGCTCGATCTCAGGACCCATGAGATCATGACCTGAGCCCAAACCAGTGGTGATGCTCAACCGACTGAGCCACCAGCCCCAAAATGTATGGGCTTGTCCTTTAAAGGTAAAGACATACTGAGAGTTAGAGAAGCCTACTCTTTTTCATTGAATTATTCTTTAGTCAGGATTAACATTGAGTAAGATTGTACACAGGAATTATTTCTTCTCTGGCTCACAACAAAAAAATAAAGGCGAGAAGTATTATTTTTAAGTTATATGCCTTTACTGAGCTAGAAAACTATTAACATTCTATTTTTTATTTAAAAGTTGAGGTGGCAACAAATGAAGGGTCCCCTTCATTCCTTCCCAAACTCTCCTTCTCTTGGCTATGGACAGTTACAGCGATACAAGAAATGGCGGGTCTGTTCTCTAGAACATGGGCTCAATATTCTCCTGTACTCTGGAGAGGATGTGAGCTTTTGGGCTCAGTCCGATCACCCAGAGGTGACCCTTGTTGGTGTTTTCAAGGAAGTTGTCAAGCTTTCCTGAGTGCAAGCCCTGATCACGCATAATAGGGAGATTTAAAGTGTAGAAATATATGGAATTGTTCTCCTGTCTCCTCATTCTCTCTTTCCTCTGGATAAGTTTTCTATTGCTGCCATAAGGGATTCCCACACACTTTGTGACTTAAAATCACACATTTATTATCTAATCTACAATTCTGTAGGTTAGAAGTTGGACATGGGTCCCCTGGAAGGGGCAGGGCCTTGGGCCGGATGTCTTTCTCTAGTTACAGGTGGCTTTCCGAGAGGGACTTGGCTGGAAGCTGATGGATGCCGGGATGCCAGCCGCTGGGGGAACAAATGCTTCTGTCCTAAAACAGCAGACAGTGGGGTGGGGGCAGGAGGGGGTCATCTGCACGGCCGGTGACAGCAGCCACCGCAGTTAGTGACAGTTTGTGGTGGGGAGAGGGACTCCAGTGGCCTGAAGGTGTCAGGCAAGTCTCCGGTTCTGGAGGGCCGCAGAACAGAGCCTCGAGTGCAGGCACCTGAGGCATCCAGGGCGGGGTGTGCTGCGGGGACTGGACGTGGTGTGAAGGCGGAGCGGCAGCCCGCTGGCCGGGGAGAGTCCCTCCCTGACCGTCAGGCTCTGGCTGCTCTGTCCCCTCTGGGTCTGCGTCTCAGGGCCCGCCGAGCCAGCCCCCATTTGTGGGGAGAAAGGGGAAGGCAAGGCTGGGATTCAGGCTGAACCTGACCTTCCACTAAATTTCTGTCTTGGTGTGAGATAGACATTTGTTGTCTGAAGAAGATTTTTTAAAATTTAAATTCATTTAGCCAACATGCAGTACATCCTTAGTTTCAGATGATGTATCAGTTGGGTATGACACCCGTGCTCATCACATCACGTGCCCTCCTTCATGCCCGACACCCAGTTATCCATCCCCCCGACCCCCCCAGCAGCCTTCAGTTTGTTTCCCAGAGTTAAGAGTCTCTTGTGGTTTGTCTACCTCTCTGAGGACTTCCCATTCAGTTTTCTCTTCCCTCCCCCATGATCCTCTGTGCTGTTTCCTATATTCCACATATGAGTGAAACTGTATGATAATTCTTCCTCTGAAGGACTTATTTCACTCAGCATAATACCCTCCAGTTCCATCCATATTGATACAGATGGTTAAAGTAGATGTGGGACACACACACACACACACACACACACACACCATGGAATATTACTCAGCCATCAGAAAGGATGAATACTTACCGAATAAGATTTTAAATTTTTTTTTTTTTTAAGACTTTATTTATTTATTTAACAGAGAGAGAGAGAGAGATCACAAGCAGGCAGAGAGGCAGGCAGAGAGAGAGAGGGAAGCAGGCTCCCTGCTGAGCAAAGAGCCTGATGTGGGGCTTGATCCCAGGACCCCGAGATCATGACTTGAGCTGAAGGCAGAGGCTTTAACCCACTGAACCACCCAGGTGCCCCCGAATAAGATTTTAAAATTGTTGTTTTCTTCCTCTGTCTTCACCAAAGACAGAATATGAGAGTAATTAGTGATGTTCTAGAAAAAGGCTTAAAGAAGAACTCTGTCTTCTGAATCAGGGGGAAACTGTGGAGAGATTTTATAGGAACACAGTAAGTTGTATCAAACTGAATATTTCTTCTGTGTTTTAGAATAAATATTGTCATTCCTATTTATTTTCTTTCTTTCTTTTTTTTTTTTTTTTGGTTAGGGAAAGCGGTTCTGTAGTTCTAACCATTCTTTTACCAGAAAGGCTGCTCTTGGCAGCTACGCTGACCAGCACAAGGGGAGGGGAGGAGTCTGACGGCGTGTGTGGTAGACATGAAGGGTGGGTTTGGCAAACAGCCTGCTTTGTTCCAGAGTCTCTGTAGGCCGTTAGGTTCATTCAGCCTCCAAAGAAGAGTGGTTTTACTGGAAGCGTCTGGTCTACAACCCGGATCAGCGTAAGGAAGACATCTACCGACCGAGGCGATATTCTGGAGGGACCCTGAGGTGTGTGTTTCCGGACTGTCGGATCAGACTGCGCTTTCCTGATTGGAAACGCCATCCTTCTGAATGGGAGGGCTCCATCCTGTCCCTTCAGGCCATCTGTGTTTGCCAACACTTTCCCCATATCTTTCTTCATGAGATTTTCACTCTTCTTTTACTTTTGCTAATGTTTCTTTACTCAAGGACTGTCTGTCGAGTATTTACCGCATGCCAAACGCGAGGGGCCCTGTCTCGAGGATTTTCTGTGTGCTGTGTGGCGTCTCCGTGATATGTACACTGAGGGGCTGTGGTCAGTATTGGCCCCTGTGTCAGGGCCCAGGTCAGTATTTTCTGAGCCTCCGAATAAGCACCGGACCATGAGATAAGAAATAAAGGTGCTTGCGGCATCTGTGAAAAGTGATTGCACGTACACGCCTTTTCTTCAGACAAAAGGCAGAGAACTCTTCGTAACCTGTGCCTTTTTCCCCTCTTAATATTCTTGTTTCAAAGATACAGGAGCAGTTTTTGTTATTATCATTCCTATGAAGGAAACAGACTCCCCAGAAGGTTAATGGTTTGTGAAGAAGAAAGATCTGGAACTGGAAACTCTTGTCTTCCACGCTCTTTCCCCTCTGGGAGCCGGGCTTCTCTGCGGGGCGGGAGCCGGCCCAGGCACCAGCTCTCCCCACGCACATCTCTTTGCATGGTGCAGCTTTCCTAGAAGCTGTACCCGATCTTCCCCATGCTCTGTGGACCCCCTCCCGGGGCCCCAGGGTCGGGACGGCCCTGACCCTGATGCTCACACTGTGCCTACCGTAGGCGCAGGCCTGGGGTGGGCCCCCAGCAAAGACGGGTCAGACCACTCTGCAAAAGGGCCCGGGGTGAGGCCATCTGGTCTAGGGGCGTTTTGCTCAGAATCGGTTGGGTCGTCACCAGCAGGGCTGGACGAAACCCTTTTAAAAGCCATAAACACAAAGAAGTTTCCGGGGCCCTTCCCCCAGCACCACAGGTAACTTATATACAAAAATAAATCGCAAATCGCAAAACTCACCTTCTAACAATGGCAGAATTCTGAATAAGCTCGCTGAAGCCGGACGCTTCTTTGTCTTCAGGGCCTTGCTGTGCTGCTGTCCTAAGCCACCGTGTGTCTGCCCTGGGGGTAATTCACGGAGGTGTCAGCCAAGAGAGGTACTGGGACAGAGCCAGACGGCCGGCTCAGCCCTGAGCCCTTCTCTGGGTCCCCCCAGCCTGCCACGAAACTGCTCTGCTGTCGCCAGTCCTGCTGTTACCTCCAGGCTCTGTGGAGGGCGGCCTTGGGGTGGACAACTGGGTAGCTCCCTATGTCCCCATGCCCTTAACAGCATTGACTGTAGAGATTTTATTTATTAAGTTATTTGAGAAAGAGGGACAAGCAGACTCCGCACTGAGTGCAGAGCCTGACCCAGATTCAGTCCCACGACCCTGAGATCATGACCGGAGCTGCCATCGGGAGTTGGACCCTTAACTGACTGAGCTACCCGACGCCCTTGAACAGCATCTATTTTTAAACTTTGAGAGCTAGCAGCACATCAGGGAGATCCTGGACACACACGCACACCCACGTCCACACACACTTGCATATACGCTCTTGCAAACAGAAATGGAAGTTTCACGAAGCGGCACTTCTTGAACCATGTGCCGGGAGCTCTAGTCTCGTCAACACTATTGTTTTATTCTAGAACATTACACTAAGGAAACACTTCAGACCCCCTGAATTGTTTCGGTGACCCACAACCTGCAAACAGGACACCACTGCTGCCCACGGAGGTCAGGTCCCCACCCCTCTCCCGTCTTCACCTCCATGTGTCCTCTGCCCACACTCCTCTCCTCGCTTCCCGCCATGCACCTGTGAGATGTGCGACAACCCATTTTTCCTGGTCTTACTCAAATACACTGTGTCATGCAGCCTTGGCACCCGAGGTGGGGATGCAGCTGTGTGACCACAGCGCCCTTCTTCCCGTGTTTCTGGCGCTGGCTGGGGGCCTTATCCTGCTGTGCGTGCCTTCCTTCTCTGCCGCCTGTGGGCTCCCCAAGCCCGTGGCCTGTCCTGCTGCTCACTGGCTCCTGTGCATTTGGGGCCAGTGCGTGGCACCCAGTGGTCACTGAATCAGTGTTTCTGGAACCACATTAAAACAACGATGCCCTTGAGCGGGAGGGCCGAGCAAAACCTGCTTTTCCAGCTACACACGTCTTCATCTGGATTGCCGCACACGAGTGTTTGCCAGCCACATGCAAAAGCCTTTCTGTATGAGGCAGTGAAATAACCATTCGCAGGAACCCAGGGTCTAGACATAGAGGTCAAAGACGAACAGAAACACTGGTGTTTCAAATAATGGACTTCGAAGAACTTTTTTTTTAGAAGCATGAAAATTTGTAAAAATAGGTGCTTCTCAAAATAATGACTTTTTCATGACTGGGGTTGACTCTAGTCAATCTTTTGGCAAAGTGTGCTCTAGAATTTTGTTAGCTCTCTGCAGGAATCCCTTTCTCTTACTTTTGATCATATAATGGTAGAATGGGTAGACTTTCCCCCATTTGACAGGTGAGGAAATGGGCCCAGAAGGCTAGGTGACTGATGGTCACAGAAACATCCTGTCAAAGGCAGGGCGAGGATGTGCCTCTTCTGATGGCTGGTGTGAGTCTTCCCCTCTGTGTCATCCCTTCTTGACCTCAGGAAGGTAAGCCAGGTATCAAAAGAGAGTGTGATGTTCTCTCTCCATTCTCCTAACCATAATATAACTTGTCTTCAACGTGAAATTCTTCTGACCGTTTCTTGTTTTAGACTTTTACTTCTTCCTTGAAAACAGTGATGAGTAGAGTGCTATTTCATTGGAAGATATTCATATTCTCATCTTTCATGGGAGATATTTATTGGAGATATTCTCATCTTTCATTGGAGCATATTAATATTCTCAT
>JAQQSY010007956.1:0-10145 GCA_028646535.1 Procyon lotor | reverse complement strand
GTTTATTACAAGTTTGTTTTGAGGATTAAGTAAAGGTAAGTGGAGTAATCAGTATGAACTCCTTCTTTGAAATTCTAGCACATGATAGATTTCTCCATGCTATTTGTTCCCTACTTTATTTCTTTCTTCCTTCCAACCCAGACTTATTTTTTTTTTAAGATTTACATATTTATTTTAGAGAGAGAGCATGAGTGGGGGGAAGGGTCAGAGGGAGAAGAAAAAAGAGAATCTCAAGCAGATTCCCCACTGAGTGCAGAACCTGTTGTGGAACTTGATCTCATGACCCTGAGATCATGACCTGAGCCAAAATCAAGAGTTGGATGCTTAACTGACTGAACCACAGTTCCAGGTGCCCTGGAGCTAGACTTCTTGAAAAAGTGGTCTGAATTTGCAGTCTCTATTTCTAGTGAAGTTTATAACGCCACTATTATAATCTGACTTCTCATTCTGAGATTACCAATGATCTCCTAATTGCCAAATCCAGTGAATACTTTTTAGACCTTCAACATTTTCATTCCCTTCTCAGCCTTTAAAATCATATTCCCCCAAAGGAACCAGAAAACACTTCCGAAAATGTATATCCAACCTTTTAGTAATTCTACATCATCTATGAGATAAAATAAATCATTTCTGGTAGAAAAGAAGCACTCTTGCTCTAGATTTGTCCTGTCAATGATAGATTACTAGTCATATGTGGCTATTTAAATTTAAATTCATTTGTAGTTGAATAAAATATAAAAAGTCAGTTCTTTGGTCACACTAGCCACATTTCAAGTGTTTCATAGCCACATGTGACTAACTCCCTACCAAAGGCAGTTCAGATATAGAATATTCTCATTATCACATAAAATTCTACTGGACAGTGCTGATCTAAATTCAAGATATTTTTTTAAAAAAGGGAGACAGATTGGCATTATATCAGACCTAGCTAGGTTGGGCAAGAGGTGATGATGCTCAAGAGCTCACATTATTATTATTTTTTTTTAAAGATTTTATTTATTTGACAGAAACACAGCGAGAGAGGGAACACAAGCAGAGGGAATGGTAGCAGGAGAAGCAGGCCCCCCGCGGAGCAAGGAGCTTGATGTGGGGCTCGATCCCAGGACCCTGGGATCTGACCTGGGCTGAAGGCAGACGCTTAATGACTGTGCCACCCAGGCGCCCCAAGAGCTCACATTATTAACCTACAGAGTCAAGGTTCTTGGGGAGAGGCTGGAGCTGCCTTGAAATGAGGAGTACGTTGAAAGATCAGGAGTAATGGTGGTTTCAGGAGGGGAGGGTCTCCTTCTGTCATTATGTTGATCTATGGTCGAGGAATAAAAGGAATCTCATTGATTAAAGGATACTTTTTGTATCAGGTTGAACATTTATCTCAGAAAGAGAAAAAAGTGTTTACTTTTTTATTACAAGAAAATAACAAATTGAGAAACAGTTTCTTGGGATTTTAATCTTTTGGTAAATGTTACCTCAGACCTGATATTAACTGATCTGCTTTTTCAGCTTACAGGAAAATTTTGCAAGTATAAATGTTTTTGCCAAGCTGAAGGAGAAATTTTCCCTCTTATATTCTGTAAATAGTCATCACTAGGCTTTAGATTTATTTTCTGTTCAGCTTATAGTTAAGAATGCTGTGATTGTTTTATTCCCATCTGTGTAAGTTATTAGTGCTGTGATTTTTTTAAGCTCCTGGATATTAATGTTTTAAGTTCCCAAACTTCCACAAGACCGGGTCCATACTAAAGGAGGCAGCTGTAAAATGCAGATGCTGACAAGCAGAAAAACAAAGAGATTTTCACAAGGAATTGTGGGTATTTAATGTAACTCTTTAGCTCACAGTTCAGTAAAACCGTGTTGTTTCCATAGGACTACATTCTGTATTAACCTTCTGCCATATTGCACAGCTAATTTTAAGGAAAAAAGATGTGTTACTTTCGTCATCTGCTTCCTATGCTGCATTTTAACTTTCAGTCCTCAGAAGGCAGGCATTCTACTGTCCCAGCACAATTTAATCTACCTAAAGTAGTTTTGTCCACATTTGTATCTTTTACTTAATTATTGATGAGGAAACTTCAATTTGTATTTTTTAATGCTTGTGAAAGTGAAAATGAATCACAAATTATAAGTGAAACTATTTACACTTGCTCTATTTTCTCATTAAGTCCTTTTAAAAAATGAGTTTGTAAAATGAGAATACTGCAGTGCTGTAGAGGAAGAAAGGGAGAGGAGGTGGTTGCATTGTGAGGGTGGATAAAGGGGCAGGCATAGAGATCACTAGGCAACAGTCTGTGAGAAATGTAGCATTTCTTATTTGTGTTGTCATGTAACTATGGAAGAACCACCATAGCGCCTAACCTGGTATTTCTTTTTAATCAAGTCCAGCTGTTGGTCATGTGACCACACTCTTTCCTTTGGGTATTTAGGGTGTGTTTTCTCCTTTCTTACAGTATCTTACATGGCTACTTACATATCACCTGGAATGTACTCATGTGTTCTAGGAGCCCCTGTTAAACTTTTCTTTACTTACACTGATTCTTTATGAATCAGAAGTAAAATGTTCACCTCAAGCTGCATATAAAAACTTCAGAACAAAGAATGTGACTTGACCACATAAGTATTCTTTTCTTTTTCTTTCTTTCTTTCTTTCTTTCTTTCTTTTTCTTTCTTTCTTTCTTTCTTTTCTTTTCTTTTCTTTTCTTTTCTTTTCTTTTCTTTTCTTTTCTTTTCTTTTCTTTTCTTTTCTTTTCTTCTTTTTTTTTTTTTTATGAATAGGGCTCTTGTTTTTAATTTGATGAGCAGGGAACTTTCCAACTCTAACCCTCTCTTTACAATCTGTCTTTAATTTGTAAAAAAGATGCATTCCAATTTTTCAGACATAAAACTTTAATGGACTTTTTTGGATTCACTAGTTCTCTAGTCATGATGGGTTATCCTGAAATTCAACATACACCATTTCATGGGTTTCAATCACCTTTTCTCATTTGCACATTTACTACTTTGATATTAAAAAATAATTAGATGTCATCTCACCTTAGTCCTCCTTAAATAATACAGAGTTGCAGCTGTTAGACTATTTTCAGAGAATGTTGTTACCAACCAGGTATTCCCTGGAAGAAATATGAAGCATTTTCAACATCTTGGATCATTTAGTTCATTTTACGTATCCTCTGTGAGACATAATCTATGTGTATTTTTAAGGCTGCTTGGTGCTTAAGTGTGGAACTTTTTTATTCTGTATCTTCTTGGTGGCACTAAGAAACATTTTTTCTTTTGTTTTCTGGGATCTTCTTTTCCCCATCACTCCTTAATGTTATAGCAAATATTTAAGACATTGTAATTCTAAGTCTTAACACTGGATGACCTTGGTCAATTAATCATCCATTCTTAGCTGAGAAAAATGGGTAAAAATTATAGGTATGCATATTTGCTTTATGGGCCACAAAATTATTGTAATAATACTGCTTTGTTTTAAAAAAGTAAACCACATATTATTTTGAGATAATAATATGGTGTTTGCCAGAGCATTCTAAATAATACACTCTTTTCAAAACTTTACAAAGCCATTTACTGTCTTTTAGACCTTATATCAGATACTTGAGATGGCATGTATATCAATGTGTTGTTTATGGTACATGATCTGTTAGTATGATTATGCCAAGTAACTTAGATACATAGGAAAATAACCATGTGACGAAAGGAAGAAATATTCTGTAGTAATATCTATGCATAAAAATCATTGAATTCTGTTAGTGGTATTTTCCTCCTACCTGTTGAAATTTCAGATTATATGTATGTGTTTGTATGTATGTATGATTGTTGGCTTCCGTAAATACTTTTAATAGTTATTTAGACCTTTCTCCACTAAATCACAACATATTATTTATCTATTGTTTGGAATTTCCTGATATTACTTAATTTGTTACCAAATTGCTATTTTGTGACATTCTAGGATATGTCACTTATATCAAGGGATTATATGAAACTGTTACAGTAAAATTAATTTAATTTTTTAGAAAGATTTTATTTATTTGAGAGAGAGAGAGAGAGAAAGAGAGAGTGAGCACGAGTTGAGGGCAGAGGCAGAGGGAAAGGGAGAAGCAGATTCCCTGCGAAGAAGGGAGCCTGATGTGGGGCTCAATCCCAGGACCCTGAGATCGTGACTTGAGCAGAAGGCAGAGGCTTTAACCCACTGAGCCACCCAGGCGCCCCTCCTGTTCTATATCTTAAGAAGCTCTCCTTCAATAACTTTTATGAATTTTTTTGAATATTTTTAATAAATCTATTTGTTGATCCAGATTTTTTAAAAGTGAATTAGAATTTTAAAAAAGTGAATTAGAATCTTACTGACTTCTTTCCCAAGTAAATTTCAAAACTTATTTTCATGATAATACAAATAGGTAAGATGAGTTAAGAGTGTTTTCATTAGGGGCGCCTGGGTGGCTCAGTGGGTTAAAGCCTCTGCCTTCGGCTTAGGTCATGATCTCAGGGTCCTGGGGACCTGCTTCCCACTCTCTCTGCCTGCCTTTCTGCCTACTTGTGATCTCTCTCTCTCTCTGTCAAATAAATAAATAAAATCTTAAAAAAAAAAAAAAAAGACACAGCACTCTAATGAATTAGGAAGGTGCATCTAATTACCTATCCATCCCATATAATTACCTATTGTTTGGTGGAGAAGGCATAATAAGTTAAAAACTATCTGCAGGTTGGACAGAGTATCCCTTTTCTATGTTTCCTTATTGCATTGAAATTATGTTTGCCTAAATATGTATTTTAAAGAATAAAATAAAATACAAAGGTATTTCAAGAAAATAATGAAAAATTGTAAACAACCCTCTTAGGTAGAGGGTCATATAAATTTCAGTTTATCTATTTGAGGGAATGTGCTGTGTTGGCCTGTCATCAGGCTGGTGGCAAGTTGGCCACAATAGTTCCAGATACAACAATCTCCAGATGGTGAAAAGGAGCTCTTTCTTCCTGTCTCTCCCTTATGAATGTGAAAATCTTTTCTGGAATTTCCCAGCTGGCTTCCCCTTATTTCTCATAGTCTAGAATTCGGTTTCATGCCCAGGCATTGGCAAAGGTGATAGGATTTATGGTGATGAGGATTCGATGACAGTTACTGCTACAAAATGTTAAAAGTGGTTTTATTTTTGTAGTAGGAATAATAGATGCATTTTATTACCTCCTTGGTACTTTTTAAAAGTTTATAAGGTTTAAAGATTTATTTTTTTTCTAGAGAGAGAGAGTGCACGTGCAAGAGGGTGGAGGGGCAGAGGAAGAGGGAGAGAGAGAATTCCAAGGAGACTCCCTGCTGAGTATGGAGCCTGACGCCAGGGCTTGATCCCGGGACCCTGAGATAATGAACTGCACCAAAATCGAGTGGGGTGCTTAACTAACTGAGCCACCCAGGCACCCTGAATTTATAAGGTTTAAATACGGAAAAAATATTGCTTTAATCATCAGTATAAACTAGATATTAATTAAAATATTTTTCTGTTGGTATATCTTTGTCCCCAAACCATTCAAGGGCAGGACAGTGGACTGTGACTTCTTTATCATGGTATCCCCAGTGCTTAATCCATTCCTGGTGCATAATAAGTTCTCAGTAGTTGCTGAACTGAGTCAAGTATTTAATTAAAGTTAAAAAGAAACAAGCAATAAAGTAAAATTTTATTACTTTTAGGTACAGTTCACATTATAAACCACTGTATTTAAATGCTAATAAGTGAAATAATTAATGAAAAAGTTATTCACAATAGGCTCACATTAATTGCAATACATTTTTCTCATCCTAATTTTTAATATTCCTATTTTCATAGGATTAATTTTTCTTTACTTTTTGAGAAATACTAAGTAACTTTATGTAAAATGTGTATGTATACCTTTAGAGATTAATTATAAAGTGAACAGTTCTATAACCACCTCCAAAAAGAAACAGAATGTTACCAGTACCTTACATAGCACCTGTATGCTATTCCCTGAATTTCTCACTCTCTCACAAGGTAAACACTGTTCAGATTTTTATAATAAATCATTCTGTTACTTTTCTTTATAGTTTTGCCATCTTTCTATCCCTAAACAATATATTATCTAGTGTTGTTTTTGAAATTTTTATAAATAGAATGATCTTTTAAGTATTCTTCTGTGATCTATTTCTTTAGGTCATTGCCATTTTTAAATATTTATCCATTTTGATGAATGTAGCTGTAGCTTGTTCATCTTTACACCTTTATTAAATTCCATTGGCATAAACATACTGTAACTTATTTATGTATTTCACCATTTGTATTGTTTCCAAGTTTTAGCTATTGTGAACAGTGCTGCCATGAACATTCTAAATATTCCTATGGACATTTCTTTATGAGAGTTTCTCTTAGAGTTAAATTGCTGGGTTGCAGAGCATACACATTTTTACCTTTAATGCATAATGCAAAATTGTTTTTCAAAGTTTTGTTCCAATGTACTCTGCCACCAGCAGGATGTATCTGAGAGTTCTTATTGCTCCACATTCTTGCCAATATTTGGCCATCACAATTTAAATTTGCCAACTGGGGGCTCCTGGATGGCTCAGTCATTAAGCATCTGCCTTTGGCTCAGGTCATGATCCCAGGGTCCTGGGATCAAGCCCCACATTGGGCTCCCTGCTCGGCGGGAAGCCTGCTTCTCCCTCTCTCTCTGCCTGCCTCTCTGCCTACTTGTGATCTCTCTCTCTCTCTAATTAAATAAATAAAATCTTTAAAAGTAAATAAATAAATAAATAAATTTGCCAATTGGATAAGTTGCAGTGCATTTCTAACTCTTAAATAACTAAAACTTATAGCTGATTCTTGATTTGAAAGCATAGTAAACCTTTAATTTCAAAACATGACTTTTTTTTTAAAAGATTTTTATTTATTTATATGAGAGAGAGAACAAGCATGAGCAGGGGGAGAGGCAGAGGGACAGGGAAAAGCAGATTCTGCACTGAGCATGGAGCCAGATGTGGGGCTCGATCCCATGACCCTGAGACCATGACCTGAGCCAAAGTCAGACGCTTAACTGACTGAGCCACCCAGGTGCCCCTCAAAACATTTTAAAAAAGGATATCTCTTCTGAATTATTATAAATTCTGAATTTGTGGTATCTAAATTGTTAGATACCACAGAGAATTTGCATAATTTCACGTTAAATTCATTTATCCAAATTGTTTCCCCTCAATTAGAAGAAATATCTAGGGCTCTAATTATGATAAAGAAATTTGAATCAGGTATAAGAGATGGTGGCCAAAGATTTACTGTGTAGTTTTATTTTGCTTAATTTGGCTAATGTCCAAAATTGCATTCAGTCTCATATACTTTGAATAATAGGCATAAACATATTTTTGTGAGCCTAGATCTATTCAGGATGTATGCTTTCCTCAAATATTCATGTGTATCATCATTTTGTAAGTTGTATTTTAAATATCAAATTAAGAGTAGTCTAAATCTTATCTATATAGACAGACAAAACCCGCCAACTTTAGAATTTCTTGAATAGTTTTTTAAGTTTAGTGTTCAGGTTTATCAAATATATATATATATTTGATATATATATAGCATATATATATATTATATATACCTCTTTTAAAGGCTCAAGGAGCTGTGTCTGGGTGGTGCAGTTGGTTAAGTGTGGACTTCTTGGTTTCAACTCTGGTTGTGATCTCAGGCTTGTGAGGTCAAGCCCTATGTGGGGATCTATGCGGGGTCTGCTTGGATTCTTTGTCCCTCTGCCCCTGCCTCCCTCTTCAGATAAATAAATAAATCTTCAAAAAAAAAAGGAAAAAAAAAAAAAGGATCAAGGAACTCTTACACTCTCTTGTAGTACCCTGCCTCTCCTTACCATCCCTCAACCATCTAGTTTCCTTACTCTTTAGAGGCAACAAAATTTAACTCTTAGCACTTTACACTTTTGCTTTTACATTTTCTTTTCATTTTGGTTGTAGTGTATATATAACATAAAATTTACTTTCTTAACCATTTTTTTAAAAGATTATTTATTTATTTGACAGAGGGAGAGACAACGAGAAAGGGGACAGAAGCAGGGGGAGTGGGAGAGGGAGAAGCTGGCTTCCTGCTGAGCAGTGGGCCCAGTGTGGGGCTCCATCCCAGGACCCTGGGATAATGACCTTAGCGGGAGGCAGCCCCTTAAGGACTGAGCCACCTGGGCGCCCCTATCTTAACCATTTTTAGGTGTACAGTTCAGTGGCCTGTGTTCACACTGTCACACAGCCATCACCACCTTTGCTACTACTTAATTTTAAAATACTTATTGTACCGCATAAAAGATGAGGATTTAACTCTTTTCCCCCTTTCTCACACATGTGCACACTCCCGTCCTCCCAATATGGTTATATCTAAAATTTGTGTGGATTGGAATTGATTGTTTATATTAGTATTACTCTGAAAAGGTAATTCACAACTGAATCATTTGGTAAAACTTTGTTTTCTCTTAATCGTAGTTGTCCCCCAATTTTTCCTATGTGTTTGTCATTAATCCATTCCCAAATTATCCGGTAATATTCTAAATCTCCTCTCATTGCACTGCAAACACACTGAGTATTCCATTGGTTTCATCTTTTTTTTTTTTTAAAGATTTTCTTTATTTATTTATTTGAGAGAGAGAGAGAACACAAGCAGGCAGAGGCAGAGGGTGAAGCAGGCTCCCCGCCGAGCAAAGGAGCCCGATGTGGGACTCCATCCCAGGACCCTGGGATCATGACCTGAGCCAAAGGCAGCTGCTTAACCAACTGAGCCACCCAGGCGTCCCTGGTTTCATCTTTTGAGGGTGTCTCATGTGACTGCTTTTCCATTGTGATCAGTTGCTCTTTCCCTGAACACACAGTTGTTTTTCAGATCTCCCTTCCTCATCCATCTGAAAACTCTCTTTGCTTCTAATTTGTGTTGACTCCTGATTCTTGATTCCATATTTTATTCCTTGCTCATTTATTTCCTCCTCTTTGCGGTGTACTTTCTTCAGTTGCTTCCTGAGAATGAGTGGATGGGAGGTAAATTGGCTGAGACACTGCAGGTTGAAAGAATACCTTTTCTTTGGCCTTCCACTTGATATTTTGACTACTTATAGAATTCTGGGTTAGAAGTAACTTGCCCTCAGGATTAATTTGTCTTCTGCCTAGGTTGCCATCCTACTAGGCTTTCTTAATTTGAAGATATTCTGTATTCTTTTCTTTGTCTGAAATATGGAAGTTTTAAAGTATTTTCTTTTTAATCATAGTATTATGAAGTTTCTTGTTGATATATTTTAAGAATATTAGATTGGGTCTATATAATTTGATGATATCTTTTAGCCTGGAAACTCATGCCATCAATTCTGTTTTCCTTATTGTTGATTTCTACCTTAAAAAATTTTTTTTTTGGGCGCCTGGGTGGCTCAGTCGTTAAGCGTCTGCCTTCGGCCCAGGTCATGATCCCAAAGTCCTGGGATCGAGCCCCGCATCGGGCTCCCTGCTTGGTGGGAAGCCTGCTTCTCTCGCTACCATTCCCTCTGCTTGTGTTCCCTCTCTTGCTGTGTTTCTCTTTCAAATAAATAAAATCTTTAAAAAAAAAAAAAAAAAAAATTTTTTTTTTTTACATTTTCCTTCTTTCACATCTCTTTTATAGATGTTGTACTTCCTAGACTCTCTAGTTTTATTGTCTTTTCTCTTTCTATGTTTTTTGTCTTTTTGTAGGATATTTTCTGTTTTTATCTTCCAATGCTTTCATGAGTTTTTTGTTTCTGTTATCTTCTAATTTTTAATAAAATATTTATTTATTTATTTTAGAGAGACAGAGGGAGAAAATGGGAGAGGGAAAAAATGGGAGGTGAGGGGTAGAGGGAGAGAATCTCAAGCAGACTCCCTGTTGAGCACAGAGCCCCATGTGGGGCTCAGTCTCACAACCCTGAGATCATGACCTGAGCTGAAACAAAGAGTATGTTGCTCAACCGAATGAGCCACCCATGTGCTCCCTTATTTCTAATTTCTAAGAACTTTTCCTTTGCTTTTCTTTTTTTTTAACCATCCCCTCTTGTTTCATGGAGTAGTGTCTTACCTGAAGATGTAAGACCATTTGTGATGGTAATTTTGAATCTTGATTTGTTTTTGTGAAATGGAAACAGAAAAATGAAATGAAAAA
>JAQQSY010007955.1:0-10146 GCA_028646535.1 Procyon lotor | reverse complement strand
TGAGTCAGGCAGTGTGTTGGGTGCTACAAAAGAAACAGTAAAAGAGCTAATCCAGGACAGAGATGGGACCTTGCCATACATAACAGAAGCAACAGCAACCATTTGTTAAGTGCTCCCCATGTGCCATTAATTATTCCATTAATAGGCACAAATACCCTACAAGTCCAGTTCTTATTCTCTCTACTATGAAAGTCAGGAGTTCACCCCGCACCATGCTCAGTTCCCTCTGCCGTGGGGGCCCAGCCTTCATCTGCTAATGCTCGATCCCGGTGCTGTTTTATAGACATATAATGTGAGCCACAAATATAATTTTCAATTTTCCAGTAGCCACATTTGGAAAAAGATAAGAAGAAATAGATGAAACTAACTTTAATTATGTATTTCACTTAACCTAATATACTCAAAAATACTATCCTACCAATATATAATAAGCATGAGAAAATTTTACATGAGAAATTTCACAATTTGAGAAATTTTACAATTTTTTTCATCTTCAAAGCTCAGGGCATGTTTCACATTTACAGAACATCTCAATTTGGATGGGTCACCTCTCAAGGCTCCGTGGCCATATTGGATGGTGCAAATTTAACCCTTTCCCGAGCGAGCACTTTGGTACCCACAGCTGGTTGGGTAAGGCAAGTATCAGCCTTTCTGAAGACATAAAGAAGAGCTGGGTACTCAGCATGGCTGGGGATACCAGGAAACAAAAGTCTCATGGAGAAAGTGACATTTGAGCCAAACCTTGAAAATAAGGAGAGATGAGAACAAGAGAGAAGTCATGCCAAGCTGGGTGAGTAATGTGAGAGAGACTGGAAGAGGCAGGTGTGAAAAGGAAGAACAGCACCAGTTCACACTGCTGGCATACAGGATCTTGGGAAGTAGGATTTTTATACCTTCTTACCATGCCCTATGGTGAAAGATATTTTATATGTATTTATCCTCATATGTGTTTAATATACACACACATAGATATGCACATATATCTACATATATTCACATATCTATGTACACACTCAGGTATCTTCTATTCTATTAAATTCCCTTCTTTTATGATTTTGTGATGCTGACCGTGATCCACCAACTTAATATCATAGTCACTCTGGGTTGGAACTCGCAAAGACTACCAAGAAGGACACGCACTATCTACATCTCCAGCACGCATTTCCGCCTCTTCTACTCACCCCTGCATTAGGTCAGTGCAAATGAATTGTTGGAACTGACTCACCTCTGGCTCCCAGAGGAGGCACACGACTCCAGCATGGCCCACCAGACCACTGCATCTGGTGACCTGACTGATTCAGAGATAAGTATATGGCCAAACAGAGCAAATTAGAGCTAATCCCACGATTTTTTTCTGCAGTGATCAGGGCAAGGAAAAGCCTGTATGCTCTACTTTGGAGATGACAGAGACCCCAGTTGCAGAGGGCCTGCCGAGAGGGAATTGAGAAGAAGCAGGCGCATGAGCGGAGAAGCCACATTTGAAAGTATTGTTTGAGCTTCATGATCACACCGTGCCTGAAACCTCACTCCAAATCTACCATGGGAACTTTAAATTATGTGAGTCAATAAATTTCCACTGTTTCCTTAATCCAACTTAGGTTAAATTTTCTGTCACTTAAAACCTAAATAACCTAATTGTTAAAATCCCCATACATGTCACTGCAGACACTCGGTGGCTTTTTATTGCCTGCTTTGTCAAAGCTCCAGGCATTTCTCTTCTGAGCCATTCCCTGTCCTTTACAATGTTCCTTCCCTCTTGTCTCCAGTTCCGAATCCCCTTCTTTCCACCATAGCATGAGTGTCTTCACTGGCTACCTCTCCTAGGCACATTTGCATTTTTAATCTCACTACCGCACTGTGTGATCTAAAAGACTTGGAATCCCAGCAGGGTGGCAGACAGGTGGGGGAGAAATCTAGGGACAAAGATTTCACCTGGCATCTGCTCTGAAAGAGGGTTGTTTTGTTTTGTTTTGTTTTGTTTTACTTAATGGGTAAGTCCAACTTTTGGGGTGCCTGGCTCGGTTGGAAAAGCGTAAGACTCTTGGTCTCAGGGTCATGGGTTCAAGCCCCACTTTGGGTGTTGAGATTACTAAAATAATAATAATAATAATAATAATAATAATAATAAGTAAACTTTAAAAAAAATTTTTAATAAATAAATAAAAGTCCCACTTTTGTTGTGGTTATTACTGTTGCTAAGTGATGAGTTATTTCCTAAAACTCCAAGCTGCCCTCTGGGTCTGTGACTTTCCAGAACTCTCTACCTTAATTGGCAACTAAGCACCCAAAGAAGTATCCCACGAATACTTGGTTGCTTAAAGGAAAATGTGAACCCTTCAAAAATAAGTGTCCTGCCAACATTTCTGAGCTGCAAAAGGTGGTGCCCAGAACTGTCAAATGTCAAGAATAATTACCAGGCAGAATGTTACTCACACTTCTAGCAGTCATGATCAAAACTGATCGTTCCTGCCTTCATCTGTCTGGACAAAGTTAGGGAGGAAAGCTTCCCAGCCCAGTGCCTTGAGGCCTCATAGATTTGGAAAGGGCGTCAGGGCGCCTGGGTGGCTCAGTGGGTTAAAGCCTCTGCCTTTGGCTCAGGTCATGATTTCAGGGTCCTGGGATTGAGCCCGACATCGGACTTTCTGCTCAGCAGGGAGCCTGCTTCTCCTTCTCTCTCTGCCTGCCTCTCTGCCTACTTGTGATCTCTCTCTCTCTCTGTGTCAAATAAATAAATAAAATCTTAAAAAAAAAAAAAAAAAAAAAAGATTTGGAAAGGGTGAGTCCCTGACCTAATTCTGGAATATTCTCCTTAACTGTTGGGTGTAATTTTACACACCCACTGCCCAGCTGCTGTTTTCATTTGTTTGTTTTTCTATACACACATGTAATTTTTCTTAAGTGCCCAGATTGATGGTATCATACTTATCAGGATTTTTAAACTTTCCATTATAAAGTAAAATGTAATACAGGTGCAGAAAAAGTATTCAAGCAAATGTAAATAGTAATGAATTATTACAACCACCACCCAGGTTAAGAAATAGAATTTTGCAGCCCCCTTAGAAATCCCTGTCATGGGGCGCCTGGGTGGCTCAGTGGGTTAAAGCCTCTGTCTTCGGCTCAGTTCATGATCTCAGGGTCCTGGGATCCAGCCCCGCATCGGGCTCTCTGCTCAGCAGGGAGCCTGCTTCCACTTCTCTCTCTGCCTGCCTCTTTGCCTACTTGTGATCTTTCTCTCTGTGTCAAATAAATAAATAAAATCTTTAAAAATTAAAAAAAATTAAAAAAAAAAAAGAAATCCCTGTCATATGCTCCGTCCCAGCGACTACCCATCTCTGGAAGCTAATGACCATCCGGAATACTGTCTAATCTTTGCCTTGTGTTTCTTTATCATCTAATCACCCTAGTGTGACATCCTAGACACCATAGCTTGGTCTCGCCCATATTTTTAAAAATCTGAAAAATCTTCATTTCTTCTTCCCAGAAGTTCCCCCTCCATTCTTTTATTTTCCTTACAGCTTATCTATCAAAGAGCCCAGTAGGCTGTGTTCAAGGGGAGGGAGGCTCCCAGTATCTACTATGCCCATCACTCCCCATGCCTTCCTCCCCCCGCCTCACACAAAGCCCACGGCTTGCCTTGTCTGCTCCACAGCAGCCAGCTCAAGCTAACAAACACCGCGTGTCCTCCAGGGTTTCCCTCCATGCCCACAGATCATGTGCAGGTGGTTTCTTTGAAAGGAGAGCCCGGGAAGCAGGAGTGAAGGAGCAGAGAGCGAGACAGGCCAGGAGGAAGGACGGTGTTATGGAACTGGTCACCACTGTGGGTGCCGCAGAGGCGCAAAAATCAAGGAAGGCCACAGGGGTGCGACTCGAGGTACAAGGAGCCTTCCAAAATCTCCCACTTCTCCCCAAAGGTGTCTCCAACTTTCCTGCTTTCACCATGCAACTCATGGCTTCCCTCCTCATGCCAACTTTAATCTGAGCCTAAAATAAACCTACTATCTTTCAAAGCCCCACGTTGAATGCCACCTTTGGGAGGCAGCATATGGAGGAAGAACATGGACTTCGGGGACAAACGTGCTGACAAGACCTGGTGCAGCTCTTCCTGCTGCCTCGGGCACTCGGATGGCTTCTCCAGGGTCTCCGAGGTGCAAACCCCCTCCCCGAGCAAGGACACCCACAGTCTGGCTTGGCCAGAGTCTCTGCTCAAGACAAGCATGCCCGCCACCACCCCACTCGAAAGGGCTTGATGAAGCAAATGCCCAGAATGTTCCAGCTAGATGAGCTCTGCTTCTGTAAAGATAAGAAAACACCTGCAGAAAAGAAAGCCACGGAGGATCAGAAGTTGCAAAACAGGCTTTGCTAGCTAGATAAAACTGGTCTTCTGCACAATCCTTTAGCCAGCTCTTCTGTCCCCCAAAGCACCCCCCCTTCAGCCTTCCCCCAACCCCTTCTGTAGTGGCTGTCGCCCAGGTCAGAGAGAGATGGAATCACCCAATCAAAGCACCCACTCGGTCTGCACCAAAGTCAAGTGGCTTCCAGAACCGACTAGAAGATGAAACTTTTTCCCTCCAGAGAAAAACAAAGCAGAGAAAGGAGGGAAGTATTCCCCCACACTCATGAAAGGGGAAACGTCTGGATTTGACAACCTGGAGACAATTCAGGTATGTGCCACTGTGGTCAGTGGAATGTATAAATGTCATTTCCTGTCTGCCTCTGAGGCTTAAATATCAAAACTGACACCACCTCATGGCTTGAGAGCCATTCCCTGCAAAATGACAACAAATAATTTTATCATAAACAAGTTAGCGCAAAAGTCCTCCCTTCTTAATTGAATTTTAGGAGAAAGGATGCTAATCCTTTAATTATGCAGTGCGTCGATCTGTCAAACTGACTCTCTCTGCTAAAAAGTATTTTGCTATCACAGAGCCTGCTGATAAGTATCTGCTCATAGAATTTATAGTATTACAGAAAAATTCCCTTGTTTAAAAAAAAAAAAGCAAAGAGTAGAAAACTTAATCCTTTTAAGAAAGAAAGCACTCTATGGGCCCCACCATCAACTGCCTTCCCAGCCCCTTGTGCCTGCTGAAGGAGTCACAGACAGAGGCCAAGGGAACAAGGGTCTAGCCAGCCTCGGTGTATTTTCAAAAGGTATATTTCTGAAAGGGTGCTTGAGGACTTAATTGAAGGGAACAACAAAATCTCCCGTCCCGCTAAGAAATCATCTGCTCAAAGGCCCATAGAAGGAACGCCTCGTGGTGAGACTAATGCTGAGTGGAAGATCCATTATTGGCACTGGAGATGGGCAGCTGTGGTTCAGAGCAAGTGCGTAAGGAGGCTGGGCCAGGAGGCCTGGCTGGGCCAAGTGAGAGCTATATGAGGTTGACCAAAGCTCAGACGGAACCCTGATGAAAGTCATTGTCCCAAAATAGTTATAGCAACCTTTACCTTACAAGACTGCTGTTAGGATGAATGAGACAGGACAGTGAGGCACTTCAGCAAGTCTAAAGTATGCATGTGATCACAGCAGCATATTAGCTGATTGCCCCCAGTGGGTTGCGTTCAGAGGCACACAGAGACCAGCTGACCAATTTCAGCTCATTTATCCCAGCCGGCTTCCCACACTACCAGGCTGCCCCAAGTCCTATGGGAAATCCAAGCACAGGCAAGTCATTTGACTCAAATAATCTGCATGTAGCCGAATACATTCTGAAACTGAAAAAAATAAAATAAAAATGAACTTTCTGGTCACTTAATTTACAACAAAAGAACCAAGACTGTATACCATAGGAAAATGACTGTCTCTTCAATAAGTGGTGTTGGGAAAACAGGACCATCACATGCAAAAGAATGAAACTGAACCACTATCCTACACCATATACAGAAATTAACTCAAAATGGGTTAAATCTTGTATGTAAAATCTAAAACCACAGAATTCCTAGAAGAAGACATAGGATCCTTGATATCAGGCTTGGCTTTGACTCTGGATAGGACATCAAAAGCAAAGACGACAAAAGCAAAAATAAACAAGTGGGACTACATCAAACTAAAAAGCTTCTACACAGCAAAAGAAATCATCAATAGAATGTAAAGACAACCTCCTGAATAAGAGTAAATATTTGCAATCATATATTATAAGGGGTCAATATCCAAAATATATAAGGAACTCATACAACTCAATAGAAATAACAAACCAAAAAATCTGATTTAAACATGGGCAAAGGATCTGAAGACATTTTTCCGAAGAAGACACACAGATCCCAACAGGTACATGAAAAGATGTTCAGCATCACTCATCATCAGGGAACTGCAGATTAAAATCACAATGAGATAGCATCTCACACCTGTTAGGATGACTGGTATCAAGAAGACAAGACATGGGGCACCTGGGTGGCTCAGTCGGTTAAGCGTCTGACTCTTGGTTTCAGTTCAGGTCATGACTCTGGGTGGTGAGATCAAGCCCCATGTCAGTTTCTGTGCTTAGCATGGAGTCTGCTTGTCCCTTTCCCTCTGCTCTTCCTCCTGCTCAGGCACTCTCTCTCTCTCTCTCTCTCTCTCTCTCTCTCTAATTAATAAATAAATAAATAAAATCTTTAAAAATAAATAAGTAAAGAAGAAGACGACGACGACGACGACAAGACACAACAAGTGTTGGTGAGGATGTGGAGAAAAGGGAACCCTCCTGCACTGCAGGTGGGAAGGCAAACTAGTGTAGCCACTGTGGAAAGTAATATGGAGGTTCCTCAAAAAATTAAAAATGGAATGGCCATAGATTCAACATTTCTACCCCCACACACACAAGATGAAAACGCTAATTTGAAAAAAATATGTGTAGTCCCATGTTTGCTGCAACATTATTTACAATAGCCAAGATATGGAAACAACCTAAATGTTCATCAATGGATGAATGAATAAACAAATATGATGTCTATACATATATATGAATATTATTGAGCCATAAAAAAAGAAGGAAATCCTGCCACTTGTGACATCAATGGACCTTGAGGGCATTATGTTAATGCCCTCAATGTGAAATAAGTCAGACAAAGAAAGATAAATACTCTAATATCTCATTTATATGCAGAATCTAAATGCACACATACACATACTAAAACAGAAACAAGCTTATAGCTACAGAGAACAGATTGGTGGTTGTCAGAGGTGAGGTGGTGGTTGGCAGAATGTGTGAAGGGGTCAAAAGGTATGAACTTCCAGACTCCCCCAAAAAAGGGGAGTCTCACGTATCCATCATTAGGAGACCAGTCAAATAAGGTATCTTTCCAGTTATACAATGAACATCATGGGGATATGACACACAGCATGGCAACTATAGTTTACAATACTGTATTGCATATTTGAAAGTTGCTAAGAGAGTAGATCTTAAAAGTTCCCATCACAAGAAAAAGAGTCTATTACTATATGTCAAGACAGATATCATATCAATCATTTTGCAATATCTACAAATATCACGTCATTAAGTCCTGCACCTGAAACTAATAAAATGTATGTAAATTATATCTCAATTTTTAAAAATTCAACAAATAAATAGCACCAATCCCTCCCACCAAAAATTAACCCTTTCTAATAGTAGAGCCAAAGATACAGAAACAGGCCAATGGGATAGAATAAGGGGTCCAGAAGAAAAGATGAAGTTAGCATTTCAAATCAGGGAGTAAAAGATAGTATTGGGAAACCTGGCTAGGCAGGAAAAAAAAAAACCACTCAATTCACACATAAATTCTTGAATCAAATTAATTCTAAATTGGTTGAAGACCTAAGTTTTAAAAACTAAACCCATAGAATGTACCAGAAAAGCATAACTACATATGCATTGAGGATATCCAAGGATAATGAAAAAATAGACTCCAAATAAATAAATAAATAACAAAAACAAACCAAAAAACAGACTCCATAAAAGAAATATTGTTAAATTTGACTACAAACAAGAAGTTCAGTGTGGGGATATAGATCCATTTTATATAGGTAGATATATGTAGAGATACGTAGACGTATATCCTAAAACAATAGAAACAATCAACGAAGATTTTTTTTAATTGTAACATACCATAACAGACAGAAAATTTAAATAAAGAACTTCTTCACAGTAAGAAAAAGCTGAATAATTTAGTAGGGCAGGGGAAATGTACAAAGAGGCTAAAGATATCATCCAAAGATATAAGCCAAAGAGGTAGTTAGTACATGAAGGTTCTCAAACTCATTCATAATAATGAAATTCATATGAAAACAGACATAAATTGCTATTTTTGCCTTTCTTATAAGAAAAGGAAGTTTAATTATATCTAGTCTTTGTAAGGGGAAGGGGAGATGAGAGAACAAAGATAACCTTTATTGGAGACCACCATTTTGGCGGACCATTTGGGGATACCAATCAAAAATTTCAACATGCATACACAGCAATTATGCTTCCAGAAAAATATCTTTCCCACAGGTCTGTCAAAATTACAAGAACAAAGATACTGGTTACAGCAATGTTTGCTTGCAAAAAAGGGGATTCTTACATATCCATCATTAGGAGACCAGTCAAATAAGGTAAGAAGTATTCACGTGATAAAATAATAAGCTGCTATAAAAAGAATAAAAGACAGCTAATCACTGATCTGAAAAAAAGTCAGAGCAGTCAACTTAGAAATTTTGTCAACTTAAAAAAGCCTACTTCGCAGAAGAATAAGATTCATTCAAGCAATACCAAAGTATCCACACGCATACATATTCTTATAGGGTAGAGAAAAGTCTATAGTATTATAGATAGGGCATGAGTTTAGATATTGTGAAGGGGAAAGACTTCTAATTTAGTACTTAATTCCAATATATATGTTGTGTGAAACTTTTAAGATAAGCTTATATTACTTTTATAATATGAAATGGGGAAAAATATATTGTCTTATTCGGTATACACAAACTCCAAGAAGAATAAATGAAGAACATTCTCAAAACCAAACTCAATCTCTCTGTGTTCCATCTTGACTTGGAAACTCTTTTGAGGTATAGTTGACCCTTGGACAACATGGGTTTGAACTGCACAGGTCACTTGTACGTGGATTTTTTCAATAAATATAGTATAGTACTGTAAATGTATTTTCTCTTTTTGATAATTTTGTTAATAACATTGTCCTTTTTTTTTTTTAGCTTACTTTATTGTAAGAATACAATCTATAATACATATCACATACCAGCTATGTGTTAATTGACTGTGTTCTCAGCAATGTTTCCAGTCAACAGGGGGCTAACAGTAGGTAAGTTTTTGGTGGAGGCAAGAGTTATCCTTGGCGGATGCCTGGGTGGCTCAGTGAGTTAAGCCTTCGGCTTAACCTGCCTTTGGTTTAACCTGCCTTTGGCTCAGGTCATGATCTCAGGGTCCTGGGATCAAGCCCTGCATCGGGCTCTCTGCTCGGTGGGGAGTCTGCTTCCCCCCCTCTCTCTGCCTACTTGTGATCTCTCGCTCTGTCAAATAAATAAATAAATAAAATCTTTTTTAAATAAATAATAAATAAATAAGTAAAATAAGTGAGAAAACCCAAACAGAAGGAAGATCGGGGCAGGAAAACAAAATGATGTTACAAATAGCATTAGTAGGGGGGTCACATATGCTCTAGAAGGCACCCTAGGATCTAACTAGCATGAGTGTCCTAACATCTCCACAAAGAGAGAAATACATGTTTCTGACTTCGCAGCATCCACAAGACCAAGGCAAACCACTTACTCGTGAGGATTCCAGATATTCAGGCAGGTGAGGTCTGAGAGAAATTTCCATCATGAGTCTTGGGGGGGGTGGAATAAATTAAAAATTAAAAATACGCTGCTACATTAACAGGGTCTCAAGAAAACCCTACAAAAAGGCATTTTCATAGAGCAGCATCTATTTCAGTTTTGGAAAACCGGGGAAACCTGGTGGAAAGAAGGTATCATTGCTCTTTGCTTTCTAGAATGGGACCTTCTGCAAAACAAGCAAGCAAACAAAAAACAGACATTAATGCGCCTACTTCATCATCAGGACAAGCAATTTAGATCACGAAAGTCACCAAGAATGCTAACGACAAAACACCCTGCGCTAAGCTGCTATCCCCAGCACCTAGCAGAGCATCTAATTAACAGCAAGCCCTCGACAGAAGCATGACAATAAGAGCAAC
>JAQQSY010007954.1:0-10146 GCA_028646535.1 Procyon lotor | reverse complement strand
TTCACATTGCTATTTAATGAGTGAACAAATTTAGACATTTTCCTTTGACTTCCCAATGTAAAAGATGAAGATTTAACTCCATTGTGTATATTCCCCCTGGAAGAAATTTACATCGCTGTTCTCAGCTCCTTCCCTGATCGACTGCTATAGCTCTAAGCATCACACTTAACTCTCATTTGTTCCATTAGTTATAAACAATAGTTCTTGACTTGACTTTGTTAGATGAAAACATCAGTTCACCCCACCTTACACAGACTCCTCATCTACTACTTCCCAGTGTCATCTCTCTTCCTTGCACTGGAATTCTTGCTGGTGTGACCTTATTCTTGAATCCATTGGCAGTTTGCAATCATTTTTTCATTTGATCTCTGTGCTGTTTGACACCTTCGACCCTATTCCTTCAGCATACGTTTTCCATAGCATTTTGTTCTTAGTTCTCATCTCCTTAGGTGATCTCATTAGTACATGTCTGCAGTAATCTAGACACCCCGCCACATTACCCCTCAAAAAATTGCCTAAAGAATAGACAGACTGAAACTGAAAAATAGGATTGGGTATGAATCCCATATCTCACGGGCTGTCTATTCTGTGTGACTGGGTGAGGGAGCAAATGTGTACCTCTGGAAGAGTGAGTTGAAGGAAAAAGGAAGAGTTGAAGATAAGACCTAAGTCTCCAACTTCAGCACTGGGTTCCATTTACCACAATAGGAGGTGAAATAGGTGATGTGGTTTGGAAGGAAATAAAATAAAATCAATTTTGGGGTATGGAATTTCTATGTATTTATTGTTTAACACAATGTACAAAGTACTGAAAGCATATACCTGAAAACAAAATAGTTTTATAAATGTACCTGGCTGACTCAGTTGGTAGATCATGTGGTTCTTGATTTCGGGATTGTGAGGTCAAACCCTATGTTGGGCCTGGAGCTTGCTTCATATTGGTCAACAAAATTTCATTAAGCACCTATTTTATACCAGGCCTTGGGTAGGTTAGATGTTAAAGAAACAGAGAAACACATCATTTGGGAGGCAGTTCTTTATGGATTTTTGAAGTCTTGTGGCAGCTTTTTCTGAATTACCTTTTCAAGGATATTTGTATAACAAATAGCCTTAGAAGTCTAATATAATGTCTTCCTCAAGGTCAGAGAGCCAATGTATTTGCTGTCCAGGGTAAAAAAGATAATGTTTCCCTCCATAGCAAAGGTTGGGTAGGTCTGCTCTCAGTAACTTCTAAATGTTGGGATTTCCTGGGAGCTCCTGGGTGACTCAGTCAGTTAAGTTTCCAATTCTTGCTTTTGACTCAGTTTGTGATCTCAGAGTCATGAGACTGAGCCCTGTGTTGGGCTCTGCGCTTAGTGTGGAGTCTGCTTGAGATCCTCTCACTCCCTCTCCTTCTGCCCCTCCCCTTGCTCATGCTTAAACTCTCTCTTTCAACTAAATAAATTAAATCTTAAAAAAAAAACAATTGATTTTTCTGATTTCCTAAATTCAGAGCTCCTCAGTAGGGATATAAACCCATTACATGCATAGCATCCTTCAGGGCCCCTTTCTGTCACTCCCATGGGATCTTGAGGGGCAAGGAAACAGATGCAAACCTGAACCTCATGCTGCTTCTGCTATGAGTATTAAGGCCTTTTTTTTCTAACCTAGGAGTCACATGTCTTTGGTCAGCACCTCTAAAACTGGCAAGCTAACTAGCTATCTTAGAAGTAGGGCAAAATTTGAAACCATTTATAGTTCTTCATAATGGCCAGCAGATAGCTGGGTACATGATCTTGAGTTCAGAAGAAAACTCTGGGCTAAAGATGGCTTTGGGTGTCATCAGCACATAAGTGTAATGTAATTAAACCGTGGTGGTGGATATGACCTTTTGGCTTGTGTTATCTGGAAAGAGGACTTCTTTCAGAGCTTTGAGGAATTTCAGCATTTAATAATCTCCTAAAAGAGGGGAAGTTCAAAGGGGACTTGAAGAAGCCTTCAGGTCAGTGTGGTGCCACAAAGCCAAAGGGCGAAAGGGCTTGAAGGAGAAGGGTAAGGTAAGCAGGTCAATGCTGAGACCATATGAGAACTGGACATGTGTATTGAACTTAGCAATTTAGAAGTCACTGTGACTTAGCAAGAACAGTAAGAGAAGTTTAGTGGACTAATTGGGTAGTGTCTAACTGGAGATGGTTGAAGTGAGAAAATGGAGGCAGTGAGGGAGGGCCCTCAAGGATGGCTATTTTCTACAGAAGAGGAAGAGAAAGGAAGAGGGGTCAAAGAAGAGCTTTGGCTTTCAGTTTTATCAGCAAAAAGTATGCAAATAACACTATCAATGCTCTTCATGGGTGACTGAAAATATTTTCTCTGCTTTCAAAAACATGTTGATTTAAAGAAAGTACTTTGGTTTGGGGATAGCTACAGAGTCTGCTTGGCCTGTGTGTACCAAATCAAAAGGGTAATTCTTTTTTTTTAAATTTTTTATTATTATTTTTTAAAGATTTATTTATTTATTTATTTGAGAGAGGGAGAGAGAGAGAGAGAGAGAGATCACAAGTAGGCAGAGAGGCAGGCACAGAGAGAGGGGGGGAATCAGGCTCCCTGCTGAGCAGAGAGCCCGATCTGGGGCTCGATTCCAGGACCCTGAGATCATGACCCCAGCCAAAAGCAGAGGCTTAACCCACTGAGCCACTCAGGTGCCCCAAAAGGGTAATTCTTATTTCACAAGATCTACTGATGCCTTTAGTGTCAAATTAAAGACAATAAGAAAACTCAGAAATGGGCCTAATAGAGATATAGGCCATCAACAAAACAGATAAAAACCTAAGAATGAAAGTTCCATTTGGAAAAGACTGTATGAGAAAATTTATTGTCATCAAGATAACCGAAGCCCAGAGGGCCTGCTTAGGAGCTCTTAACCTTAAAAGACACCTATAAATGAATGAATAAGGAGAAAATGCTGTGGAGGGAATGAAGTCCCAAATGAGCCAAATCCCTCTGTGAACTGAGCACCCATTGCAATCACCCTGTAAGGGGTGTTTTTAGTTTAGTTTTTTTTTTTTTAAGATTTTATTTATTTATGTGACAGAGAGAGATCACAAGTAGGCAGAGAGGCAGGCAGAGAGAGAGGAGGAAGTAGACACCCTGCTAAGCACAGAGCCCGATGTGGGGCTCGATCCCAGGACCCTGAGATCATGACCTGAACTGGAAGCAGAGGCTTTAACCCCTGAGCCACCCAGGCGCCCCACCCTGTAAGGAGCTTTATCTATGGAGAAGTCTGGACACAAAGTTTCTTTTTTTCCATTTAGCGCATACTTTTCTTTAACCTGTCTGTTTTAAGTTTTTGTTTATATAATAAGGGCCTGAAAAGCCAGGTGCTTCTGTTCATATTTATTCATTCAATAAGTTATGGTAAAATCAATATTAAGTTAAATGATGCAAAATGGAGAGAAAAAATATATCTTGTGTCCTTTAGAATCTATTCTTGATCCAGAAGAATAAATCGAAGATTTACTGACTACTACACCCTAGGAATGGAAATACTACCAAAGGTTGTTGGAAATGCTCTTAGAGAGGTTAGGATTCCTACTTGATTCCAATCTTCTTTACTGAGGGATTAAAAGCCATACTTAATGTGTACCAAACAGTCGGATACAAAAAGTCACAGACCCTTCTTCCCTAGATCACATTTAGTCTGCTTTGCATTGTTGGGGGGGGGTAGTCAACCTCAGTAATTTGAGGGCTTTTTCTTCCTCTCCATGAGATTTAACAAGAATTCTGGATTCCTATGTCTCAGAAAACAGGGGTTAGGGCTGGCACTTTGCCTTTGACAGTTGCGTCTTTGCTATTCTTTGAAGACTTCACAGCCTGGTCCCAGCTACCACCTTTTGGGGTCTGAGGTTCTAAGACATCTTCAGGCATGGGTTTTGTCCGATTCTTGCCCTTTTGACTTCAGATCATGCCCATGTTCTCTGGTTCTCTTCTACCAGATGGTCTCTGTAGTTTCCTGTTGGCTTCTCAGGCCTCAAAGAAGCTTAAAAACTCTCAAAGGTTTTAGAAACGTGATTGGTCTTTGCAATGGTGAGGATGAGTAAACAATATGCTACTCCAGTTGATTTTTCTTTTCTTTTGTTTTTAGGGAGCCACACATCAAGTGTGGGACTTGAACTCATGACCCTGAGATTGAGAGTTGCATGCTCTACAGACTGAGCCAGCCAGGTGCCCCATCCTTTTGATTTTTAATTTATTTTTTAAGTTTTTTATTTTTTCCAGTTGATTTTTAAAAATAAACTATCCAGTATAATTTGTATAACTTAAAATCTAATTATTTGTTTCATCATTTTCTCTCACAAAATATCTTTTTAAGAAAAAAGATAACTGAGGGGCATCTGGCTGGCTTGGTCAGAAGAGCCTGGGATTCTTGATCTCAGGATGGTGCTTTTGTTGGGTGTAGAGATCAGTGGGGGGGAAGGGGAGGTGGAGGGACAGGGTAGAATGACTGACTTGAATTTCGCTTCTCTTCCTGGTTGCATTGTAAGTGATGACTGGCAGGAAAATTTGTTCACCAACAATTTGCTGTGCTCTCTATAGATTTGTTCTAGGCCTGGTAGAATCTGTGCCCTTTGAGCCCTTCTGTGAGTTTCTTGGAACTCAGCTTTCAAGCATTCAGTTCAGATACTCCATAAAATAGTACATATTTGCTTGATAGTGTATGTTTTTGCATATGTATTAAGTAGATATATATATTAAGTATATATATATTTGTGTATGGAAGGGTATATACATAGAGAGATTTGAAGATATGTCTGTTTGCATCCAGCCTTAAATGTGAAAACAAACTTACATTTTTTTAAGTTTGTTTTAAGTAATCTCCACACTGAACATGGTGCTCGTACTCACGACCCTAAGATCAAGAGTCATAGTTACTCCCTATGAGCCAGACAGGTGCCCCACAAACTTATATTTTTGAAAAAGTTTTAATATTGAGCACTTTGTGTTGATGAATGGAAAAAAAAATAGAAACCTGACAAATTTATAATTAGGCTCTACAGAGATTGGAATTTTATTGACTTCATTGTTTACTTATGGTAATCACAACTTTGAATTGGGATCATGGCAATGGATACTCCTTGTAATTATTATAGGCAATAGACATTTGGACGAAGACTTGTGAAAATGTCTAGATATACTAAAGATGCAAAATTAGGTCAGATATCTGATACCCTGGAGAACTGAATTAGAATTCAGTGTGACCCTAAAAATGGTACAAGTAGGGAGAAATTTATGTAAAATATACTTACCCAAAAAACTGTAACGGGAATAATTTAATTTACCTGAGAACACTTTAGAGAAAGATAATGAGGAAAGATGTTATTTCATCATGTCACTTGAAATACGTTATGGGTGACTCATAGAACTTACATAATGGTGTTGAAGTAGTATATATGAAAAATCTGCTAGAAATAGAGCTATCTCCCATTCCAGATTCTATAAACTTAAGCCCAGCAATATATTCATCATTCAAGGCAACAATAGTTATAATACAGGGTATTTTTTTTCCCCAGTCTTTTTGTCTGTTGATTTTATTTTATATAGTGTAATCATACTATATATCCAACTTTTGGTTACCTATGTATGATTTGTGTAATTTATGGATTATCTACAGAGAAATTCTTTATCACAGTTTAGTTTTTCTTTTATAACAAGTCATGGTCTTAACCTCTAGCATTAACTTATATTTGTCAAGAAATAGAAGCAGTTTTAATGCAAGGAAGTAACTAGGCTACCAAAAATTTAAATGTCCTTCACAAAACAAGTGAAATTGCTCTTTAAATTGTTCATTCATTACTTCACCACTTCATGAGTACCTGCTATGTAAAAGACACTGTGATTGAGTCAGTGAGAATCAGAAAGATAATCAATAGATATTTTTGCCCTGAAGGAATAAAGGATTCGGTGAGTTATCATATCATGGCTATTGTTTGGAATTAATGATTATTTTTCTCACCCACATGCATAGATTAACTTTGGAAATGACTTTAGATTCTTTGGGAGAGATTTGGAAGAATCTTTCTTCTGTGGAAGAAATTAAAATTTCTATTATTTCATGTGGTGATTGAAATGAAATTTGTACATCAGATATAGTACAAAATCAAATATTAATGGAAAAGAATTCCTTGGTATAATTTGAGAAATAACCACTAACAATCACTCCAGGGAGGATCTCATGTATTTCTAACCAAATATTTGTGGCACTTGAGGAATTCCTGTTAGTTCTAAAGCATTTGACTAATTTATTTTCTCTCAAAACTAGTCATCACTTTATTCATCAACAACTTCATTATTTTGACTGGTAATCAAATCTTGTCGATGGTTTTAAGAAGCTTAAATTACACAGAGGCGTGTTTTTTCCAAATTTCCAAGTATTTTACACTGAATACCATATTATTTATGAGCAAACTATTTCTTACTCATATGTAACTTGCGTGGAAAAAATACCCAAAGCATGTAACAGTGAATTATTTGTAGTTTTCTTCTCAGTGTTTATTGTTTCTTTCTCTTTTTTAAGGTTTTAAGTAATCTCCTCACCCAATGTGGGACTCGAACTCATAATCTTGAGATCAAGAGTCACATGCTCTACCAACCAAGCCATCCAGGTACCCCTGTTTAGTGTTTCTTAATTGATCTTACTATAAAACCACTTTTTAAAAAGTAAACTCTATGTCCAATGTGGGGCTTGAACTCACCCCCCAAGAACAGGAGTTGCATGCTCTACTGACTGAGCCAGCCAGACACCCCTACGGTAAACATTTTTGAAACAAGGAATTCAAAACCCTAAAAAACTAAATACAATTTGCACTTCTTAGGTTTGTAGTTAGCCATAGGTTTCAATAGTATTTTTGCGTAAGTAGTATGTGTTTCTTTTCTTTTCTTTTTTTAAATATTGATTAATTTATTTGTGAGAGCTAGAGAGCACACATGCAAGTGGGGAGAGGGGCAGAGGGAGAAAGAATCTTCGAGCAAATTCCCCCATGAGTGTGGAGCCTGACTCAGGGCTCAGCTCCAGGACTCTGAGATCACAACCTGAGCTGAAATCAAGAGCCAGCCATTTAAGTAACTGAGCTACCCAGGCACCCCTCGTGGTGTTCTCTTAAAACAGCTATATTTCAAGAAAAAGAGCTAAAATTATTTTCTCAGAAGAAAGCACCTTTGTTACAAATTATTTTTTGGCCTAGAACCAGTTCTGTTGGTTAGAACAGAGATACTAAGGGAAAATAGCCATGGTTCTAACGAGCATAAGAACTTGTTGATTAGGGGCACCTGGGTGGCTCAGTTGGTTAAAACCTCTGCCTTCAGCTCAGGTCATGATCTCAGGGAACTGGGATCGAGCCCCGCATCGGGCTCTCTGCTCAGCAGGGAGCCTGCTTCCCCCTCTCCCTCTGCCTGCCTCTCTGCCTACTTGTGATCTCTTTCTCTCTGTCAAATAAATAAATAAAATCTTTAAAAAAAAAAGAACTTGTTGATTAACTTTGCTTAGTTTCAAAGCAACAGATTGTAATTCTAATTACATTTTCAGAAACAAGTATGTTACAAGGTAATACAAAATAAATGAAAAAGCCACTATTTATTTATAACTAAAGTCTGCATTTTGTTCATATTTTCATTTTTAAAGATTTTATTTATTTATTTGTCAGAGAGAGAGAGAGAGAGCACAAGCAGGCAGAGTGGCAGGCGGAGGCAGAGAGAGAAGCAGGCTCCCGCTGAGCAGGGGGCCTGATCCCGGACTTGATCCCAGGACTCTGGGATCATGCCCTGAGCTGAAGGCAGCCACTTAACTGACTGAGCCACCCAAACGTCCCTATTTTCTTGGTTTTTAACCTAACTTCCTTTTTTCTGTTCCAGGGTCCCACATTACATTTAGTTGTCCCGTCTCCTTTGGCTCCTCTTGTGACAATTTCTCAGTCTTTGTATGTTTTTGATGACTGACAGTTTCAAGGGGTATTGGTCAGTTATAATATAGGGTGCCCCACTCACGATTAGACTCCCTCTGCCTCGTGTTCCCATGATTACATTGGGTTATGGGTTTATGAGAGGAAGATCACAGAGATTAATTGCCTTTTTTCATCACATCATATCAAGGGTACATACTATCAACATAATTTGTGGCTGTTGATATGAACCTTGATCACCTGACTCAAGTAGTTTTCTCAGGTTTCTCCACTGGAAACTTATTCTCCTCTGCCCACTTCTCATACTATGCTCTTTAAGAGGAAGTCACTATGCACAGCCAGCACTTATCACCATTTACTTTTGGAAAACAATTTAGCATGCAAGACTTCTGTTTTCAGTTGTCAAATTAGGTGCAATTTGGTTTGTCAGAACATTATGACTAAATACTAAAGTGGATTGTTTAAAAAGATTTATTCACTTATTTTAGAGAGAGAGAAGCACAAGTGGGAGGGTAGGGGGAGAGGGAGGAGGAGAGAATATCTCAAGCAGACCCCACGCGGAGCATGGAGCCTGCCACAGGGCTCAAACCCACAACCCCCAAATCAAGATCTGAGCCAAAACCAGCTGCACCACGTAGTTACCCCAATACTAGAGTGGATTTAGGGAAATTTTCCAATTTATCTAGTATATCTGAGGAGTGAGTCACAACATATAATTTGTATGAATTACAAATTTTCAAAAGTAAAATATAGTAAAATGCCTTTGCCTCTAAAATTGCTCAAACTGCTTATCTATTTCTTTGTTTTTTACGATTTACAAGATACTTCAGGACCTTACAGTGCATGTACCAGGATCATCAACAGAAACAATTAGATTCAGCTCAACGAACAATAGACATTTGTTGACTTGGAAAACAGATATTCCCACATTTTACTGAACATGTAGGAAGTATAAAAGTTTTGGGGTGTCTGGGTGGCTCAGTTATTAAGCATCTGCCTTCAGCTCAGGTCATGATCCCAGGGTCCTGGGATCGAATTCAGCATAGGACTGCCTGGTCAGCGGGAACTCTGCTTCTCTCTCTTTCCCACTCCCCCTGCTTATGTTCCCTATCTCACTGTATCTGCCTCTGTCCAATAAATGAAATTTTTAAAAAAAAAAGGAAGTGTGAAAGTTTTGCATAACTTTGTACATAACTTTGTACTAAATTTTATAACCAGGAAGCCAATAAAATAATTAGCTTATCTTATGTTATCCTATTTATTGTCCCCAACCCCTGGTTATTTGCCTTTTTGATCTTTGGAATGTTGTATGTTTAAGGGCTTTATCACTCTTCTCAAGGATCTTCAGTGATTGTATTGTGGACATTACAAATGTGACTGTCGGAGTACTCGTTAACAAGAACGAGTACTAAATAACAGTGTTTGGTATAAGGGGACAATGGACCATCAGCTATGTGTTCTTGAATGACTATTTTTCTACTTAACCAACAACTAAACACCATGAAAAATTAGTGATATGTAGGTTTGGGTTACAGCTAAAGACCAAGGTTGTTCACAGTCAGGAAGAAGTGCAATGAATTGACTCTTGGTATGAGCAATTTTACATATAAAGCTGATGACTGTAATCCAGTGGGTAGGAATTGCTTTAGCTCTATTTTGGAACATTGATGTTCTCAGAGATTTATAGTTTGTGACTAAACTTTATGTGAGCTAACTTGGAAGAAAGTCCTATTTGATTGCCATAGGACTGTCATTTTATTTCTATGAAGGGACTAAAAGTCAAAATCTGAGTTCCTGAATGTACCTTTTTCTGCTTGTTTTGTGAAAGCCAAAGTGAAATGTGTATTAGAAATTAGTAAATATATTTTAAATATAAATATGTTGATTTCATAGCCAAAACCACCAAGCCACAAGGAATTCACTTATAGTTGCATCTATTGCTCATTGCTATGGGGGAGAACAGATATGACAGGAAACTATGGGATGTCACAGGAAAGGGATATTAGATAAAACTTACAGGATCTTGGGGCACCTGGGTGGCTCAGTGGGTTAAAGCCTCTGCCTTCGGCTCAGGTCATGATCTCAGGGTCCTGGGTTTAAGCCCCGCATCAGGATCTCTGCTCATCGGGGAGCCTGCTTCTCCCTCTCTCTCTGCCTACCTCTCTGCCTACTTGTGATCTGTCAAATAAATAAATAAAATCTTTAAAAAACAAAACAA
>JAQQSY010007953.1:0-10147 GCA_028646535.1 Procyon lotor | reverse complement strand
AGAATACAATTTGGCCACCTTCTCCCTCATGATTTTACTATATGCTATTGTCAATATATTATTTTCCAAACGTAAAACTATAACTCACATATAAATAAAAGATAAACATGAACATGTTCATGAAATATGAGCAAGGCAATAGGATGCTTTTTATTGCCCCATAGGCCAATATAACTGACTGATTTTTATTGCCCCATAGGCCAATATAACTGACTGATTTTTTTTTCTAAATTAAGTTTTGTTGGAACACAGCAACGTTCTTTGATTATGTATTTATAGCCATCTTGAAGCTACAATGATAAAGTAGTTGAGGCAGAGACATGTCCTACAAAACAGAAAATATTTATTACCTGAATCTATAAAAGAAAAGCTTGGTGACCTTGATATAGTACTTCAGAAAATCATTTATAAGAGAGAAAAGAGCAAAAGAATATGATTCTAAGTGATATGCAACACTGTTTTGTGCCCTATAAGACAATAAAAGCATAACCTTTGTGGTTATCTTGTCTATTGGGCTGCAGTCTGCAATGTAACATTTAACTTCTTACCACCTGGGTTCTGATCAAATAGTAAATTGCATTGTGGAATATTTCTATCTACATCTAGATCATGAAAGAATCCTTCAGTATGCTTGTTAAACACTGCCTCAATATGTCATTGAAAGGATATATTGTACTCTCCTTTGATTCCCAAGTTTGGGATGATTTTTCTTAACACCAGTAAATTAAAAAAAAAAGACAATCCAAATTCAACCTTCTGGTTTTCACTCTGTTGTCTTTTTTTTTTTTTTTTAAAGATTTTATTTATTTATTTATTTGACAGAGAGAGAGATCACAGGTAGGCAGAGAGGCAGGCAGAGAGAGAGGGGGTCCCAATGCAGGGCTCAATCCCAGTACCCTGAGATCATGACCTGAGCACAAGGCAGAGGCCTAAACCCACTGAGCCACCGAGGTGCCCCTGGATTTCACTCTATTATCCAATCATATGTTTGTCCTGATCTCATTATACTTGGTTATGAGGGAGTTGCTAAGGCACATACAAAATGTTTAAAATGTAGTGTCTTAAAAACATCCATAGAAATGATCCCTATTTAGGATTTTATTTCTCTATCCCTTAGGTCACAATATTACTTTTATACCTCTGTCATTTATTATATTCTATATAATATTATATGGTTACTTGGTATATATGAGGTTCTCTTATTAGACTATAATATAATTTATATCATAGCAGAGTCCACTGCTGTTACTAGTTTCTGCTTACTAAATTTGGTAGTTCTTTAATAGAAACAGACTTAGGTTTTATAGGATATGTTTAAGTTTTTGTAAATAATCACACATCATATGAAACAGCATGAGGTTTTGTAATCAAATAATATAGAGTTCTCTAGTCTGTACCTTAGAATATTTTTCAAATCAAGGTTACATTTATTTAGAAACCTTAATACTCTCCCAAGATATTGTTCTCCTATACCAATTATAAGAGAGAATTTCATTGTTTTATTGCTGCCGACCGAGCTGTAGACATTCTAAAAGTGTCTTTTTTTATTATAACTACTAAAGAAATAGAAATAATATTTGACCCCCTTTGTATTGCTGAAGTAAATGCTACATTGGCAATTTGCTATGTTCAACTCATTATATCGCTTTTCTTATGACAAATATTTATAGGTTCAGTCTTCTATCGTTGCAAATAATATTATTCTGCTGACATATCTGGTCATTATTTCTATAAGCCATGCTAACTACAGTAACACATTTAGGTAAGAAGATATTTGTTTTTGTGAAAAAGCTTTTTTTTCTTATATGTAAATGATGTACTCAAATTGTGAACCATCAAAAGATGATCCCAAACATCACAAAATAAAGTATAAATATTATATTCAGAATTTTAAGAATATGTATAAATACATAATATTGAACCTAAAATTTTTTGTGTGTATAATAATATGGAAAGCTTTTCATCACTCAGCCTTAGAGATTTTAAGATTAGAAATCAGCAGCATGTCCAGAAATCTGAATTGTACTAAGTAATTGAGAAAAATAAGCCAGGGGTTGTCTGACATCAAACTGATTAATAATGCTCTAAAGTGTGTATTTTTACTGCCATTCTCTTTTAAAAATCTTGGAATAGTGTATAAACTCTATTTGTTTCCTTGTATTTAGGAGAGTGGTAAATATTTCGGGTTTTAGTCAATTTAAAACATTGAGTCTCATACAAACGAACTGATGAATCTTTGAGATTAATCTTCATAGGAATTTTATTTATTTTGAGGGATAATTTAAATTTTCTGAGTATAGTTGACACACAAAATTGTATTTGCTTCAGGTGTACCACATAGCGATTCAACTTCTCCATACCATACGCTATACTCACCACAAGTGTAGCTACCATCCGTGACCATACAATGCTCTTACAGTATCATTGACTATATTCTCTATGCCCTGTCTTTTATTTCCATGACTCACTGATTCTATAAGAATTTAAATAATTGATCCAATATATCTTCCTTAAGAGATAACCGATAAATAATGTGGGATCACTTGTTCAGCTCTGTGGGTCAAAGTGGGAGAAACAGGAGATCTCATTTGTCTTTCCCCTGTGGCCCTGCTCAGTGTTCATGCAGAGTGACCATAAAGACTAGATTGTTGGGGCTCAATCAGTTAAGCATCTGCCTTCAGCTCAGGAAATGATCTCAGGGTAGAGCTCCACTGGGTCCCTGCTCAGTGGGGAGCCTGCTTCTCCGTCTCCCTCTGCCTGCTGCTCCCCCTGCTTCTCTGTCAAATAAATAAATACAATCTTTAAAAAAATAAAGACTAGATTCTTTCTGAGGTGTAATGTTAGGTGAAACTGGACAGAAAGACTGGATATATTTGCTAAATAAGGACATATGTAAAATAGGAATTAGAAGCAAAACCAAGGCAATAAGGCAAGTGTGCTCAAAGAAACAGAGGGAAATGAATAATTTACTCTTTTTTTTTTTTTTTTAAAGATTTTATTGACAGAGAGAAACACAGCGAGAGAGGGAACACAAGCAGAGGGAATGGTAGTGGGAGAAGCAGGCCTCCCACAGAGCAGGGAGCCCGATGCGGGGCTCGATCCCAGGACTCCGGGATCATGACCTGAGCCAAAGGCAGACACTTAACGACTGAGCCACCCAGGGGCCCCAAATAATTTACTCTTAAAAAACATTCCAAAGCCCCACTGATACTGACTTTCAATGAGTATATTCAAAATAGGGCCTCACAATTTTAAAAACAATTAGTTGATTATGACACAGTCTGTTACCCTTCCTTAAGAAAAAAATGCACTTCTAATAGTTCAGAGACTGTGTCTATTTTGTATCATATCTGCCCTAATTCCTATCATAATTCTCAGCACAGGACACTCAAAATTATTTATTAATTTTCAAAAGTTTGCTTTAAACATTGATGGTAATGAAGAGAGAGAGGGAGAGGGATTGAGAGAGAGAAAGAGAGAGAGGGAGGAAGAGAAATGCTAAGATAGAGAGATACATGTACAAACAAGATTAAATCTGTGTGGAGAAAAAATCAATATCATAACTTCAACACACATTCACCTACACACCACTACCACTACCAGTAAAAAAAATAAAGAAAGAACAAGTGTTGACATGAAAAATGAAATTGCTGGGTTCTAATATCATACACTAGGGAACATAGAATCAAGACCTAAATGACCCTAAATTAACTGGCATTACGTATAAAAAGAGTGTGTTATATCTGTCAGTAACAGCTAAAATAAAACTTAGAATGTGTCATGGAAATCCTATAGTACACATATTTCCTCTGAAATTTAACCAGAAGGTACTTTTTATTTGTTTTTGACTTAATAATAACAATTTAGGGGAAATAAAGAAGGAAAAGCTGTATATGTAGGCAGTTATATTTCAGACAGCCTGAAATTTAACCAATAAGCACAATATTTAAATTATTATAATTTTGACCAAACTGAGTTACCCTATATCCATAGAAATGAATCTCCCAGGCCATGTTAGATTCTCTCCTTTTAAGATTAATCAGCACCTTGACCTTCCTTTCAGAGCATTCTGTATAATTTAGAAATTTCTTTTAATGGATGTGCTCTCTGACAAACTGCTAGAGAAATGTTTATAGAACACATAAATATTTTATTCACAACAATATCTCCAGTTCCAACAGAGTTCTGGTACATAGTAAATCCTCAACAAATATTTGCTAAATGAATGACTGAATAATGAATGAATGGTGTTCGTGAATAGAATTTTCAGGTTTTAAAAGTAAAGCCACCCTGGGTGGTTCTGTTGGTTAAGTGCCTGACTTCAGCTTAGGTCATTATCTCAGGGTCCTTGGATCAAGCCCTATGTCTGGCTCAGCACTTAGCAAAAAATCTACTTGTCCCTCCTTCTCTCCCTCTGCCCCTACTTCTACTTGTGCTCTCTCTCTCTCAAATTAAAAAAGAAAAAAAAAATTAAAAAACAAAGCCATAGGGCTTGCGTGTATAGTAAATTGATTTCCATGAAAGTGACTTTTAGAATAATCCTAGAAATATTTGGCTATATTGGCTTCAGACTTGGCTTTAAAGGAAACCTTTAATGATGTTCAAAAACTTAATTTAAATTTAGAAATAACTTGTAGCCATTGGAATCTCTTAGAAGCTTTTGATGTGTCTATAAATACATATGGGAAATAATTTTGGCAACATCATTAAATCAGGACAAGAGGATTGAGGAAAAGAGATCCTCTGTTAATCTCAGTCTTCTGTGAATAAATTCATTTCCTCAGGCATGAGGCAGAATAAAAGCCTAGCCATGGGAATTTTTTAGAGAGACCTGGAAATTAAGGTAATTTGGCAAAATGAGGGAAACTGACTCAAGCCTTTCTGGAAAGTAGAGCCAATGTATCAAAAAGCAGTTGATGAATGGCTAATCAGATCTGTGTAACAAAAGGGCAAAACCTTTATTACTACTAGGACTGAAGCAGTAACCACTAGTTGCAGGCTTGATCATGCTTTAAGAATAACAGGCTCAGATAATTACTAAGTTACTAGTTTCCAGATTCATTTATTGGAAAAACAAACAAAAACTAGCAAGCTCAATGTGTGTAAGAAACTGGATTAGATATAAAAAAAACTATTAGAGTTGTATTCTAATTTGTGGCATTAAAATTTTGTTGGTGACATTATATATATTTAAAAAACACAATTCAAGGTAACGATCCATATACCATAAGAAAATTATACAAGGCTCTAAGGAGATAAGACATAATAGAATTATTGGTGCAAATCAGTCCATGTGCTCCTGAGCAAACCACTGAATGGGTCTTTTCCATTTCCTTTTCTGTTGTTACAGGGGACTGTGGGAATATCTTTAAAGCACCAATTTATAGATTCATACAGTATTATGGAAGAAATGCAACTTAGGGGTTACTTGCTTCACTTTTTTGGTTGCAGATTTCTCTGACATTAATTTAGCACAAAGGAAAGTATCTGCTGAAAATGCCTTAGTCACGCTCAGACAGCAGCTCTCATGTAGTGGGGATCTGATCATTAAGAGACACATACACTTTACTACACCCCTCTAAGGGAAAGAATTTCAGCTAAGCAATATAAGTGGTCTTGGACAATGAAAATTGGGGAAAAGAAAATAATTTTGTATTTGCCATAAGTTATTTTTTGCCTCTCAACACTCAAAAAAACAATAGGCATTCCCGACATCTAATTACTTAGATCTCTGTGTTGTACATATTTTCCAAATTGAAATCACTTTGCCATAGACAAAAATTAGCAGGGACTTCTCCTTAAATCAGTTCAAGTTCTGTGGTATGAAATACTAATCAGCTTGAAATAGTTTATGCAAGTGAATCAGTATTGTGCAATTTTTACTTTTGACTGCTAGTGGGTGAAGATAGTTTGCTATTTTGAATTACTGCCTATGATCGTTTTATTTCCTTTTAAGTGAATTAAATTCTGAGAAACATGACATCTTTTCTTTCAATATCACAATAGATATTTTGGATTTAAGAATGGGTGATTATTTTAACCATTACTCCTCCCTCTAGTCACCAGGAAATGAATCACCTTACTATCTACAGCATAACTTTATGTTCTTGGTCACAGTCATATTTTCAGGGAATTACTCTGTCTGTTCTCACATATGTAAATACAGCACTTGAATTTCTGTGTCTATAACACATACCTCCTAGGATACCAGAGCAGAATCCGAGAAAGATGAGAACAAGGAAGTTCTTGAAATGACTTTCTGAGATTCATAATCTGCCTTCTTTTCGGCATGCATCAGGAAAAATAACAATCTTTTGTTTTTTTTGTTCAACTCAGTACCATCTTATCAAGAATTAGCAGTTTAAAATGTGCCCTTTCCTTCTTGAAGCACTCTGTTACAAGTAGCTTCCACAATGAGGTAATACAAAGCAGCGCATGTGTATAGAGCAGACATCTCAGTTTGGATCCGTCGCCTCCACTGCATTCCCCCAAAACTTGTGCCTCAATACCTCTGCGATCTTTTTCCAACCTTTTTTCTGTGAGTTTCCTACCTTTTATATTTTCTTTTATTTAACTTTTATTTTTCTACCTTTTTTACCTTTCCAGTGCATCTCCGGGAGACCTCAAATTCCTTAAGAATAGGGTTTGTGGCTTATTTATATTTATACCGCCAAGTGTCTATCATAGTGCCTGACATACAGCTAAAGAATAATCTGTGCTGGTGAAAAAATATATATAAATTCATACTGCATGTCGCAGACAGATAATCTGTTAATACTGCCTAACGTGTTTATCATTTATTCCTTATCAACTTCTTTTCTCTGCCTCTCCACAACAGCTTTTCCCACTCTTCAAATACACAAACCCCTTCTTTCTGCTCACCCTCAGCAGTTATGATGCTACCCACTGCAAAGACAAAATAACATAATAAAATAACATAAATAAAAGTAAAACTTCACCTTTCTCCCACCCTGTATATCTATAAATTTGTTTAAACACAATTAAACAGTACCTTTCCTCCTGTCCAAGTTTATTCCCTCCCTATTCTGTGTGTGTGTGTGTGTGTGCGCGTGTGTTTTAATTGAAATAAAATTGGCATATAACACTGTGGAAGTTTGAGATATTTTGGTCACTAAGTATCTTTGTTTTATACTCTAAAAGTTTAGCTTTGATGGTATTTTCCAAGTAGTAATATATCTTAAAACCACAGATTTAAGTAAATCCTGATAAAAGCATGCCATATAGAAGGACTCTCCAGAAATAAATACCAGTAAAATTCTTGGGTTTTGTGTGTCTGCCAGTAGGTTTGCCATTGACTTTTTAAAAAAGACTTCTCATTGCTTGCCTTTCCCTTGGTCATCTCATTGTAAAGAAGATAATAAATTGCAGGCCTGCTGATAACCCTTCATTTACAACACTGTAAGCTATGTTTATAAAAATAAAAGGACAATTACTGACTATACAAATCCACACTAGGAAGTGAGGCTGATCCTAGCAATGACCCTGAAAGGGAAGTACACTGTGTAATGATTTTCTCAATTGCTATTCAAACACAAATAAATGTGAAAATACACAATGATAAGTTTTTCTAGCAAACTTTAACCAGCATTTGTTTTTTTGAAACGAAAAATCCTCCTAGCAATCTGGAGAACAGTTCAGTACAAGTTGGACCTAAAACCTCTAATAAGCTATTGAATAAAGACCAAGGAGTTTCAAAAAGTCCTAAACCAAACAGGAGAAGCACTGATCATTTGTGCATGTCTAGTGTCCAATTTAAAATGAAGGATTGTTTTGGATCATGTAGATATAGACTCAACCATGAAAATAGCAGTTTTGCTCAACTGCCCTGAGAAAATGAAGAAATCCCTTGAAAAAATAAAAGATTAAGCCAGAGTGCTAGGGGCAAATTGTTAATAATTGTTATGGGACTTGATTGGCTCATAAATGCTTCACTCTATCATATTAACCACTTCCTTCTGAGGAAGGTACAAGTCCTATAAAATAGTTTCCATTTGCTTACTGGATCTAGTAAAGAACTAGTCTGGAAAGGCAGAGCATGCCTATGAAAAGGAGAAAAAATGAAGCCTATTTTACATACATTCTCTAGAAAGAAGCAGCAGCAGCAAAAGGAAGGATGAGGGAATAAGGAAGAGAGAGAAATTTAGCATTATGGTGTCTCTTCAATAGTGGGGGAGAGGTAACAACTAGTTAAAAAAAAACCAAGACTTTTGAGAATTTTTATGGTTCCATTTTAGAGCAACATTATCCATAAAAGGAATCAAGATTATGAATTTATCATCCTCCGCTTTCTTCTATTACAATTGTGTGGAAGGAGCTGAGATGTCCTTCAACAGACAATGGATAAAGATAATGTGGTTCATACATACAATCGAATATTACTCAGCCATCAGAAAGGACGGATACCCACTATTTGCATCAACATGGATGGAACTGGAGGGGATTATGCTAAGTGAAATAAGTGAAGCAGAGAAAGTCAATTATTATATGGTTTCACTTATTTGTGGAACATAAGGAATAGCATGTTGGACATTAAGAGAAGGAAGGGAAAAATGAAGGGGGGGAATCAGAGAGGGAGACGAACCATGAGAGACTACGGACTCCAGGAAACAAACTGAGGGTTTCAGAGGGGAGGAGGTTTGGGGGCATGGGTTAGCCCAGTGATGAGTATAAAGGAAGGCACGTATTGCAATGAGCACTGTGAGTTATATGCAAATAATGAATCATGGAACACACATCAAAAACTCATGAAGTACTGTATGGTGACTAACATAATAAAAAAATAAAAAAATTAAAGGCATTTTGGGACATATGGCATCACTGGTTCTGGTTGCTGAGATTTTAGTAATGAGTGTAGGACACTGCTGCAATGTAAGACCTTCAATATCCCAGCACATCACCTGCTCTATTGCTTACCTGCTGAGTAATGTTGACCTAATTCCTTAACTGCTCTAATCTTCAGTTTCCTCAACCCCCCAGAGGGGCAATAATAATTCTTATGTCCTAGAGTTGTTATTAAGTGAAGTTTTCATACAGATTTCTTACAGGGGTGCCTGGGTGGCTTAATTGGTCAAGCATCTGCTTTCAGGTCAGGTCATGATCCCAGGATCCTGGGATGGAGCCCCACATCTAGCTCCTTGCTCAGTGGAAAGTCTGTTTCTTCCCTGCTCTTGTGCTCTTGCATGCACTCTCTCCTCTCCCTCTCTCTCAAATAAATAAATAAAATCTTAAAAAGAAAGATTTCTGACATACAGAAAGCACAAAATAAACGGTACTTAATATCAATGCTACTCAATTTCATTATCTAAGACATCATTAATTATAAGACGCATTTCAATATTATAAATGGTAAAGAAAAATGTTCTTTTTGTTAAATATGAATACAAGTTGGAAATAAAAATAATGGCTCTAGAGTAAGTAAATAGGCCTAAAATTTTATGAAACTTGTAGGTATTAGTAAGCAGGAAATGTATACTTCTGACCTGCCCAATTAAATATTTTATTGTTTTTTATTTTTAATATATTTTTCCAAGTTATTGGATCAAATTTTATAAAATTCTTGTAGCCTAAAACTTTAGAGTAGAAAGTATTATTTATGCTACTAAGATGGAGGAAGTACTGGTTTATATTTGTTTGAAATGTATAGAAATATTCACATTAAGTATAATAGAAACAAAGTAAAAATCATAGCTCCCATTAAAGACCTTAGGTACTTATATCACTTATTAAAGTGTAGAGCTAGAAAAGATTAAGAAAAGGAACATCGTTAGCTTCGCCCATGTGTTAGAATTTATAACTGCTTGCAAGATATTCCAAATCACAAACACTTTTCACAGAATGAATGAAAGAGATGTAATGTTGTGCAGAGATGATGACAGTACCATGACACATACATGTAACTGACTGGTCTCACATTGTCATTTTGGGGTACTAGCTCAATTATAACCAGTGTAAAATTCCCTGAGCATAGATCAGCCCAGGATGGCAAGACACTCTTACTCAATCCATTCTTCTTAACAGAAGAAGACCTTGACCAAAAATGGAATTATTTGAAAAATTGGCCAAAATTATATGACATGACAGTCTGATGAAGGCTCTTTGTAGTGTCACTGGAATGATGGTGGTAGCT
>JAQQSY010007952.1:0-10149 GCA_028646535.1 Procyon lotor | reverse complement strand
ACTGAGCCGTCAGACACCCAACCTACTGAGCCCCAGAAACCCAACCAGCGGAGCCCCCAGACACCAGCAAACCACGATATAGATACGGTTTCCACCTGGGAGGCTGCCTGAAGACCCTTACTAGTCCCCAAAGGAAGGTGTCCTTACCCAAAACAATCCTTTCTTTTCCTTCGCTACTAACTTCCTTGTCCCCTTGTTTCTGCCCGTAACAGCCTTCCCTACCACACAGCTCCCCGCATTTCCTTTCCATCTGCCGGACAGTAGCTGTCCGATTCATGGGTCACTGAATAAAGCCAATTAGGTGTTCAAATTCATTAAGTTGAATTTTGTTTTTCAATACTACTGACTTTTCTGTCCTCAAAGCCAGTCGTCTATTATGATCTCTGTAAAGGATGGTGAATTCTCGTCATGGACCCGCTCCAAGGGCATCACCAACACAAAGGCCAGAGCGGACAGGAGCATCCCCGGACCAAGAACCACCTGGGACACCTGGGAACCAGCTCTGCCCCACACTGTCCAGGCCTTCCTTGTGAGGTCGGAAGGGTTGGTACGACCACTCACTGGGTCTGGTGACCTCTGGATAACAACCACGTCTACTTTCAAACAGTAAGCCACCAGGAGTGTTGCCGGCCCAAAGGGTAAGATGGCTACAGGACACTCTTCTCTCCTAAAACTCAATTTCGTCTTGGGAGAAGCTTAAGTGCCCCCTCAGCTTACTCTGAACGAAGTGACAACTGTAGGGAAGAGGAACCTAGTGCAAGGAGAGAGACTAGGGTCTCAGTTTTTTGTTTTTTGGGGTTTTTTTTTATTTTATTTATTTGACAGAGAGAGAGATCACAAGTAGGCCAAGAGGCAGGCAGAGAGAGAGAGAGAGAAGCAGGCTCCATGCTGAGCAGAGAGCCCGATGTGGGGCTCGATCCCGGGACCCTGAGATCATGACCTGAGCCAAATGGAGAGGCTTTAACCCACTGAGCCATCCAGGTGCCCCTAGGGTCTCAGGTTTAATCAAACCATTTAAACTGATATAACTGGGTTTCTGTCTGAGGGACTCAACATGATTTCCAGATTTTATTTATTTATTTTTAAAGATTTTTATTTATTTATTTGACAGAGAGAGACACAGCAAGAGAGGAAACACAAGCAGGGGGAGAGAGCGAGGGAGAAGCAGGCTTCCCACCGAGCACGGAGTCCAATGCGGGGCTCCATCTCAGGACCCCAGGATCACGACCCGAGCTGAAGGCAGACGCTCAACCAACTGAGCCCCCCAGGCGCCCCATGATTTCCAGATTCTAATGACCCAGGGATCGTCTCGTCATCCAGGGCAAGCAGAACACTTTCATGTTAGGGAGCTCAAAGCAGTTTAAAAATTCTTCATGGCAGCGTGACCCTAAAGATCTTGCAAATAGTTCTTATGAGGGAGCAGAAGGCAGGCTGAAGACAAAGCAGAAGCTGACACCCCCACAACCTCCCCCCAACTCCTGGGTGGGACGTGTGTGACTTTCCTCCAGGAAGCTCCCAAGGGTCTTCATGGTAATGCCTTACTAGAAGGAAAGACACCCTTCACTTGAAAATGGCAAGGCCTCCGGTCTTCTTTAACATGTGAAGATCCTTTTGAAACCTCCCTTTTCCTTACCTCCCCCAACCCCATAGTATATAATCAGCCACCCCTCACAACCCTCCTCTTTCTGTCCACGGGTCCTGTCCCCGAGCTCTCATAAACCACCTATTTGCGCCAAAGATGTCTCAAGAATTCCTTCTTGGTCGTTGGCTTCAGACCTCACCCCTCGAGCCTCACGTGTATTCTAAAACCCCGTCGTCACCGTCACAGACACACTGCTCACCACCCAACACACCTGGTGGGGGGTGCCATTCTCCACGATGCCTGAGGGAAGGCTCCATGGTCCCGGAGAGATGAAGCCCCGGCTTCACAGCCTCCTTCTGGTCCCCTGAACACAGGTCAGGAGGGCAGGGCCCCACAAGGAGGATGCCCCAGCAGAAGGTCAAACAGTCCCTTGCTAAGCGGGGAAGGGCTCCTCTGTCTCACAGGGCATCTTCCTTCGAAATCAAGTCAGAGAGGGTGTGCTGTTTTTCAGTTGCATTTTCTCCTTTCTCTTGAGAGGAAGGATGTGTTGCCAAAGAGACATGAACTGCTTCCTGGTTTTTATGATGGAGAAAATGGTTTAATTATTTTAGAGTCACATCTGCATTAAAATGGCAGAAGGAGGGGTGCCGGGTGGCTCTTTGGGTGGTTTCGGCTCTGGTGGGATCTCTGGGAGCTCAGGCTCCTTGCTCAGCAGGGGTCTGTTTCAGGATTCGCCGTCTCCCTCTGTCCCACCGGCCACCCCCCACTCTCTCTCTTAAATCAGTATAAATACAATAAAATGGCAGCAAGAGAGCCTAGGGGCCTTTCCCCCCACCCCAGGGCTCCTGAGGTGCTCGGGGCATCTGGAGGGTTCCCAGTACCGAGTCTCCCCAGCTCGGAGCATCGCGGACCCTGTTTGGTTTGTGACTCTGCAGAACCCAGACTTCAGACTCCCCACCCGCGGGCGGTGCACGCCGGTTCTCTTCCAGGGGCTGCGCTGCTGCTCGCTCGGGCCGCACCCGTCCCCCTGCCCCCTCGCCCCCAGGGAGTGACCCTCCCTGCAGATGAGACTTGAGGGCCCCTGCAGGCGACAACACGGAGCTGCTGGAGAACCGACACGCGGGGGTGCAGAGCCGGGGTGGCCGGGCGTTCCTGCAAACACCGGAGTCCGTGGGCACAGGACCCCGGCCCAGCTCTGCGCGGGTCGGGTCGCGCGGGACCCGCGCCCTGGCTTTCCCCGCGCAGGGACCCGGGGCTCAGCACCACGGCCCCGCGGGCTCCGCTTTCCCGCCTTTCTGAGCCAAAGAGGCCTGAAAATTCACATCAGCTCTCCGCTTGGCCCGGGGCGGAAGAGGGCGGGGGGCAGAAGAAGGCTCCGTCGGATCTTCCGGATGTTGTGGCCCCAGCCGTTCCCGGGGGCGCGACTTCGCGCCCTGGGGCCCCGCACGGCAGGCCCACACCTCGGCCCGCGCTCGAAGCCACAGGCCCAGAGAGCGCGACCGCCCGGGGGCGCAGCCCCGGCTTGTCCCTCCTTGTCCCCCGCAGACGAGGCCGGCTCAGGAGGTGGGGACCGAGGTACCCGCAGTGAACCCCCAAGTTCAGGGGGTGGGAGAGCGGCCGCAGGGAGGAGGCGGTGCGCTGTGGATGGGGTGAGCAAGGCCTCACAGCACATCAAATCAGTCTCTACAAAATGAACCACACAGGGCCCCCGAGTTGCTGAAGCGTCTGCCTCCGGTTCGGGTCACGATCCCGGGGTCCTGAGGTCGCGTCCCGCATCGGGCTCCCTGCTCGGCGGGGAGAAGCCGGCTCCGCTCTCCCGCGGCCCCCACTCGTACTCTTTCTGTGTCAAATAAATAAGTAAAAGTTGTTCTAAAAAAAAAATTAGCCACACAAATATGATAAAATCCATTTTAAAAGTTAAAACTCACTTCATTCCCACTACAAGTCGGCTTTTCCAAGATGTGCTCCGGGCTGCGTGACCGTCGCAAACGTGAGGGCAGCGGCTTTGTTTCCGCTCTCTTGGGTTCGCGCCCTTCCCACCAGGCCCCTGAACAGCGGCCCTGTGGTCGCGACGAGTGTGGGCACGGGGGCTGCAGCCCCCCCCGCGGCGACACCCGCCCCTCCTGTGCGTCCCTGTCCTCCCAGAGCGGGGTTCGTGTGCCCACGCGAGCCTTCTCGGGACTGCGGCGTGAGGAAGGCGACAGGCGCCCCGAGGTACGGAAAGGTAATCGCAGCGCCCAACAGGCTTGTCCGTTCATCCTGAGGTCACAGGGACAGCCCTGTCCCGCCCCGACTTTAGAATTGCGGGGCTTAACTTCCAAATTTGGGGATTCCTGGTTACCTTCTGGTGTTAATTCCTACCTCCACCCTACTGCCCACATTATGTGTGTGAATGTTGCCCTTTGAAACTTTGAGACTTTACAGCTCAGCATATGGTCAAATTTTGCAAATTCTGTAAATGTTCCTCCTGTACTGAGCATTTTTTGTGGTTTCTGTACCCTGCAGATATTTCCGGTTTTGTCTTTTCCTCCTTAACAACACAGTAAGGGAAGTACCCTGGGATCTGTGTCTCAAGACTCTTCCGTGTCTGTCGGTCCTGGAGTCTGTTTGGAGGACTCTCCTCCGTCTAGTCTAGTCGTGGGCCATTCGCCCTGCAAGACACTCACGCCCAGGAGACCGGGAGAGTTTGGGGCCTTTGGAGGGTCGTGGGCATCAGTTTTTCTCTGCCCTTTGAGACATGGTCAGCCCAGGACTATGAGCCAATTTCACTATTTGAGGGTGTTTGGGCTGCCGAAGCAACGTGAATTTGGGCTGCAGGAACTTTCCCCCACTTTCTTCCCTGCTCTTAGTCACTTGGCAGCTGCTTTGGGGGGAAGGTCTATCCCTAAGGCCATATCCAGGATTTTCTGTTGTTTTCACTGGGAGAATAGCCCAGGCCACCCTTCCTGAGAGCACGTACCCCGGTTCTTTGTTCAGGGTTCTGCAGGGACCCACACTCAACAGACGGCTCTGGAAACGCCTCTGTGTCTCTGTGAAGCAATATTTGCCCTCCAAAAGCCGAATTAATCTGAAGTAATTTGAGATGGTTTTTAAACTACTCTGTGCTGTGGAATAAGAATGAGGCCTTGCTTTATTTTGGCCTCACTGCTCTTGTGGGAGGGACAGAAAAACCAAAGCTCGGAATTGAGCTTACATTCGCAGGACATATAAAAGAATTATGAATATTAAGGGTTTAATTAACACAGATTACTTCACAATTGTTTGTAGCATATATTATATACAATGTAACAGCCGTTTGTACTAAGAGCTTTCACATATTCAGGGAGTCACCATTTCAAAGTCTTCCTACTAAACTCAATATTCAAGTCAACATCGAGCCAATACCTGATTAAGGTTGGAGTTGAGCGTACAGGTACGGTCTGAATAAGCAAATCAAAATAGGCTTTGCTGCTTACTCTGTACAAAGTATAAATAGAAAGATTAATTAAGATTAATTAAGATTAAGCATTCAAATCCAGCTCAGTATAAAAAAATTATCTACTTAAAAATTCACAAAATAGAAAGTGAAGCCATGGATTGAATCTCAGAACAGAAAAAGGACATTAGTAGAAACTGACATTGACACTATTAATTAAGCTCCAGACTTCCCAATTTTCTACTTTTATGAGTAATTTCTTGTTGTGTTTAAATTTTTGTCAATGTTTCAGATTATTTCCTCAGGATAGATTGCAAGGAGTTACTGGTTAACTGATTTTTCTGGTCTGATCTTGTTAAGAATATGTTAAGAAACAGGAAGCCGTGGTGGTTCAGCCGGTTGAGCGCTCAGCTCTGGATTTTGGCTCAAGTCATGACCTCAGGGTCACGGGATTGGCTCCACACTCAGCGGGGTGTCTGCTTCAGGATTCTCTCTCTCCTTCTGTCCCTGTCCTCTTTCCCCCCCATGCACATGTGCACACTCTCTCTCCCTCTCTCTAAAATAAATACATATTTTAAAAAGAAGAATATGTTAAGAACCAAACTTAGGGGGCGTCCGGGTGGCTCAGTAGTTAAGCCTCTGCCTTCAGCTCAGGTCATGATCCCGGAGTCCTGGGATGGAGCCCCACATTGGGCTCCCCGCTGAGTGTGGAGCCAATCCCGTGACCCTGAGGTCACTCCCTCTCCCACTCCCCCTGCTTGTGTTCCCTCTCCCACTTTCTCTTTCTCTGTGAAAGAAAGAAAGAAAGAAAGAAAGAAAGAAAGAAAGAAAGAAAGAAAGAAAGAAAGAAAGAAGGAAAGAAAGAAAGAAAAGAACCAAATTTAGTTTGAGCCTGGATCGGTGGGTGGGCCACGCCGCTGACAGTGATCTTTCTGGTTGGCGTGGAGCGCACCTAGTTTTCCCAGACCCCCTGCTGTGGGACCTCACCATCAAGTCAGATGTCAAGGTAGATAGCAAACGTTAATGGGATGGCAATGTTTGTCAGTTAGCCGTAAACAAATGGGGGCGCCTGGGCGGCTCAGGTGGCGAAGCATCTGCCTTCGGCTCGGGTTGTGATCGGGGGTCCTGGATCGAGCCCCAGGTAAGTCTCCTTGTTCAGCAGGGAGCTTGCTTCTCCCTCTCCCTCTGCCTGCTGCTCCCCTGTTTGTCTCTCTCTGTCAAGTAATTAAATAAAATCTGTTTTAAAAAAAGAGTAAACATAAATGAGAAGAAAGCACACAGGCAAGACTCCAACTTAAGATCACTTATCTGATAAGGGGCACTAATAACAATGTGTGTGTCGTAACTGCAGTGAGTATGACAGTGCTGGGAAAAAACCCAAAGACCCTTTAAATATCATTTACTCTGGCCAGCTCAACTTTGCGCCCCATCCGTAGTCTGTTCCAAGCAGGAGCAGGCTGGACAGAGCGATGCCTCCCCTCCTCAGCTGATTGGCCGTGATGTCGAGCGTGGCCAGGATTGTCAGCATGTGCGGCACACAGGCGTCGGGAAAAGAGAAAGACAAGAATCCCACAGAACCAGCCCCCCGGTCTGAACACACAAATATTGGGGTACCCGCTGGGGACCCAACCACCCTCATCGATGCCATGACTTCATGGATGGCAGGGTTTCCTCGAGCATCTCTTGAATATTGGGCCTGACCAATGACAGTAACTGGCTAAAGAAAATTATTTGTTATTATTGTGTATTTTCTTTCTTTATATATTCAGAAGCACATGACACGTAGATTTTATAGGCTAAGAAGTCTTTTTTATATTTAAAAGATTTTATTTATTTATTTGTCAGAGAGAGAGCACAAGCAGGCAGAGGCAGAGGGAGACGCAGGCTCTCCACTGAGCAAGGAGCCCGATTCGGGACTCGATCCCAGGACCGGGATCATGACTGGAGCCGAAGGCAGCTGCCCAACCCACTGGGCCCCCGGCGCCCCCGGCTAAGACACCCCAACGAAGCCTCGTGTCTCCAGGTGCCGCCTGTACTTCTCACGTCGTAATTCGTACATCCATCTTCTACTGTGTGTGCGTAATTTCCTAATGTTAGTACTTGTGAGCTAAAATGAGTTTGTTTTGAAAAACCCAACCCTTTAACTGTCAGTTCATCAACAACGTTAGCAGCTGCAAAGTCTTCTGCCCCCTTGGGAAGAGCGCGGGAACCAGCTCGGACCAGCAACCTCAGGCCCCTGACGCCAGGCAGGAGGAGGTCATCTTCTGACTTCATTCACATCTTACTTTTCCAAAGTCGGATACGGTTTAGGGTTAGCTAATTCTCTTTCGGGCCGATGGCCACCGAGTCATGCTCATGCGCTGGGCACCATTGTGCCCCGGAGGCCTCTCTCCTGCTGCGCTGTAGGCTCACAGACCTCGGCCCTGAGTCACTGATCCCGCACGCGGCCTCCCTGGGGTGCGAGTGGGGACGTGATCCCGCACGCGGCCTCCCTGGGGTGGGTGTGGGGACGTGATCCCGCACGCGGCCTCCCTGGGGTGAGTGTGGCGATGTGATGACCAGAACCTGACACGAGAATGACATTGCTACTCTGTCATTAGCCAACTCCTCTAATCATGTCATCTTGGAAGACGTCTGTGATTTCCACAAAGACGAGCAGCCCCACAGATGGTCTGGCACCACTGTCCCCCCACAGGCCTCGTGGAAAACCCACCCCAGCTAAATCATGGAGAGAGGAACAGCTTAAAATAACTAAACCTTTCTGTACCTAATCCCCAAGACAACTGAAAAACAATGAATATCTCCCACCTAAGCTGCAAACAAGAACATTTGGAGTTGTCCAAATTATTGCACGTTATTCTAAGATAGGAGGGGGAGGGGATAAGGACCAAAGGCAGGGGAGGGAAGAGAATATGACAGAAGAGAGAAAGGACGGTTGGGGAGCTGGGAAGGGGGTCAGCTGGGGAAGAAACTCTTCGCCCTTTTCCATGAGTACAGGGGGAGCCGAGCAAGGGGCTTCGAAGTGGCATCACTAAGCTACCTCAGATCTGTTGAGAAAATACCCTTTGGAGCAAAAGGATCTTTAGTTCTCCTGTGTTAGGAATCCTCTTGCCCTTTCTCTTCTCAGTGGCTCGGACGCCATGACAACGGTCAGCTGATCACAAACACAACCCTCTGCGGATTACACCAAGGCGGCCGGGAAGGGAGCAGCTGGTTTTGCTGTTGGAAATGCGGAGAGCCCCCCGGCCAACCCTCCCCCGTGGCGGGGGGTGCCTGCCGCGCACCTGGGAGAAAGCCTACCAGGATCACCGGAGAAAGGTAGGGAAGCTGGGTGCCAGCCCAGATGGCTCAGAGCAGGCGCCCGAGCAGCCCCCATGGATCGCCAGGGCTTTCCCTGGAAACCAGAAGCTAATTTTGTTTTCAGAGATGGAATGGTTGAAATGGTATTTCCTCAGAAGATTGGTCATGCATGTTGCCATACGGTAAAAATTCTGTTAAATGGATTGTGGTCTTCAGGGGCCCTATTTTACGATTGTGAATTGTGGCACGTTTATAAAGTACTTAATTTTTCTTAATTGACTTGAAAGTATCTTTTTTTTTTTTTTTAAAGATTTTATTTATTTGACAGAGAGAAACACAGCGAGAGAGGGAACACAAGCAGAGGGAATGGTAGCGGGAGAAGCAGGCTCCCCGCTGAGCAGAGAGCCCGATGCGGGGCTCGATCCCAGGACCCCGGGATCATGACCTGGGCCGAAGGCAGACGCTTAACGACTGAGCCACCCAGGTGCCCCAACTTGAAAGTATCTTAAGACACAGAAATCTGAGGGATCTTGTCCCCTGTCAGACCAGTGTATGCCCATGGGAACTAAGAGCCTTTCATCTCCACTAGGAGATATGCTATTTCCATGATTTAATGCAAATGTGGATATCATTTGAGAAGGTCACCCTGTGCTTCTGAAATGGTCCGCGGTGGTGGTCTTATGCCTCTGAGACGTCAGTGTGCCCATCCCCCTGCACGAGGCTCAGCCGGTGCTCTCTCCATGTCTGTGTCCCTCAAGGTTGAGAAATACTCTAAGGAGGGAGTGACCGGGGAAGGGGGTGTGGCTCTGTGATGCTCTGAAGGCATGTCGTCAGGGAGGGGACCCCAGGCTTCTGCAGGATACAAGATCCAGGTGAGCCTTTACTCCTCTCAGGATTCCGCATGCCTGGGTTGTAGAGACGCTGCGGCCTCAGAGGTGACACCGAAAGGCCGCTCTGGGGCCCGACCCCCGTACCTGGGCCCTGCTGTCCTCCTTGGGAGCCCGGCCGTCCCAGGGCTCACCCTCACTTCCTCAGACCTCTGGGCTTCCTGCAATCTCCTCTGCGGCCTATTTTAGGACGCACACCTCCATCGCCCTCTGGTTCCTCATCTGCTGTCTCCTGTCACCACGTCATCGATGTAGCGTATTTGTCTTGTCTTGCTCGTTTCCCCCACCTGGGCGAGGGGTGGCCGCAGGGATCTGCTCTGACGTCCAGGCCCCTGGAGCGCCTAGTGGGTCACGCGCAGCAGGGAGCACCTGGAGGAGCGCTGCCGTAGTAAGTACGCAATCAACAGGCATTGCCTCCGCGAAGGGTAGATAAGAACGTAAGGGCCATGCGCGTTTGGTGGTTCATCCGTGTGTCCCATAAACACCCTCCATGTAAGTGAGTAACCGGGCTCTGTGCCTAAGAAACCGTAAGATAAAGGAGATTTGAAACAGTCCTGTATGAAGTGGGAGCTGATGACTCGGGAAAGCTGGCATCGGGCGCGGGACCCCGGAGTGGTGTTGGAGTGGCGCGCGCCCGGGGGATGGCTCGGGACACAGGGGTCCGCGCCAGGAGTGCTGGGACCCTCCAGTACCACGGGGCCAGCGGCTGAGGACCCGGGGCCGGGAACCGTGATCCCAGCGTGATCCCAGCGTCAGGTGGTAAAGGGAGGGCCACGTGTCTTACCTGGAAGTAAGGGAGTGACGTGAAGACGGGGAGAAGGTCTCAGACACAGTCAACTAAGAAAGCTGGAAAGAAGGGAACTGTGGCTGTGGAATGAGGCAACTGGGGCCACAGGGGCCACTCCAGGTGGGGACAATGCCCGGGGTCCTGGCAGGGGATTGGGGGAGGGGAGGGGAGGGGAGGG
>JAQQSY010007951.1:0-10149 GCA_028646535.1 Procyon lotor | reverse complement strand
ATGGGAGAAGATATTCACAAATGACACTACAGACAAAGGTCTGATATCTAAGATCTATAAAGAACTCCTCAAACTCAACACTCACAAAACCGATAATCACATCCAAAAATGGGCAGAAGACATGAACATACACTTCTCCAAAGAAGACATACAAATGGCTAACAGACACATGAAAAAATGTTCTTCATCTTTAGCCATCAGGGAGATTCAAATCAAAACCACACTGTGATACCACCTTACACCAGTTAGAATGGCCAAAATCAACAAGACAGTAAACAAAAAATGTTGGAGAGGGTGTGGAGAAAGGGGAACCCTCTTCCACTGTTGGTGGGACTGCAAGCTGGTGCAGCCACTTTGGAAAACAGTGTGGAGATTCCTCAAGAAATTAAAAATAGAGCTACCCTATGACCCTGCAATTGTACTGGGTATTTACCCCAAGGAAGCATATGCACTACAAAGAAGCGCCACATGTACCCCAATATTCATAGCAGCAATGTCCAGAATCACCAAACTGTGGAAAGAACCAAAATGCCCTTCAACAGATGAATGGATAAAGACGATATGGTCCATATATACAATGGAATATTATGCCTCCACTAGAAAGGATGAATATCCAACTTTTGTATCAACATGGATGGGACTGGAAGAGATTATGTAGAGTGAAATAAGTCAAGTGAGAGAGTGCCAATTATCTTGTGGTCTCACGTGTGGAACAGAAGGAAAAACATGGAGGGCATTGTGAGAAAAGGGAAGGGGGAATGGGGGGGAAATCAGAGAGGGAGATGAACCATGAGAGATTGTGGTCTCTGAGCAACAAACTGAGGGTTTTGGAGGGGAGGGTGTCAGGAGTTGGGCGAGTCTGGTGGTGGGTATTGAGGAGGGCACGGATTGCATGGAGTACTGGGTGTGGTGCATGAACAATTAATCTTGTAACACTGAAAAAATAAAATAAACATATTTGGGAAAAAAAACAATAGATTGAAATTTTCTATTAAATTAGAAAAAAAATAGGAACAATGGGGGGGGTACCTGGGTGACTCAGTGGGTTAAAGCCTCTGCCTTCGGCTCAGGTCATGATCTTAAGGTCCTGGGATCAGGCCCCACATCGGGCTCTCTGCTCAGTGGGGAGCCTGCTTCCCTCCCTCCCTCTGCCTGCCTCTCTGCTTGCTCGTGATCTCTCTCTCTCTGTCAAATAAAATAAATAAAATATTAAAAAAAAATGAGGTGTAGTAAAATTAGCACTCTCACACAGGGGTAGGATTTAAAATAGATTTCATATGCATATATATATGTGTATATAAATTAACATATATATTTATATACACACATATAAAACTCACAATGGAATAGTACACACCCATAAAAAGATGAGACTTTGCCATTTGTAACAACACGGATGTACCTAGAGGGCATTATTTTAAGTGAAATAGGCCACACCAAGGAAGACAAATACCATATGATGTCACTCATGTGTAGAATCTAAAAAACAAAATAATTGAATAAACAAACAACAAGCAGATGAGACCTATAAATACAGAGAACAATGTGATGGTTGCCAGAGGGAAGGGGGTTGGGTAAAATGGTTGAAGGGAAGAGGGAAGTATGGGCTTCTGGTGATGGAATGAGCACGTCATGGGAATAAAAGGCACAGCATAGGGAATACCTTCAATGATACTGTAGTAGTGTTGTGTAGTGACAGATGGGAACCACACTTGTGAACACAGCATAGGGTATAGAGAAGTTGAATCACTATGTTGTACACCTGAAACTAATGTCACATTATGTGTCAACTATACTCAAATAAAAAAAAGTTAAATAAAAATAAATAAGATATGTTTCATGCTTTGGGAAAGCAATTGTTATTTAAAACACTTTTAATTAGCCATAACCTTTGACCCAGTAATAGTACTCCTAGAAATCTATTTTGAGGCATTATTCTAAAATTCCTTTATGTATCAAGATGTTCATCGCAGTGTTATTTAGTCTAGTAAATCCTTTGAATTCCCTCAGAAATGGATCCCTATACATATACTCAAGCTAAGATTTATTAAGGGTGTATCTGGTGTCAGACACTATGTTCAGTGCTTTTCATGCATTTTTCATTTAATCCTCAGAATAACTTCAAAAGGCAGATACTATTTTTATCCTCCTTTAGGAATTTTGTGCAGCTAATAAACTGTTTATGATAAAATAAAATAAAAGGAGAAATGCTCTTGGCAAATGCTAAATATAAAAGCAAGACACTTATATCAGTCCAGTATAACTACAAGCATGCATATTAATATCTCCCTGTGAATAAAAAAATATTGAAAAGAAGTCCGTCCAAGGCGAACATTTATTTTTATTTACTCAAATTGGCTTTTGTGGGTACACATGCATCTAAAGACAATAACCAGCACCACAATAAAACTATCAAACATAATTTTAAAGAATAAAAACCTGAAAGAGAACAATTTAAGGGTATGCTAGCCAAAATCTAAAAGCAAGAAGTTATTTTTCACTAAGCTGAAAGCCAAAATCCTGTTGGTGGCCTCCAAAGTCTGCCATGTTGAACTTTGTCCCCTTCTCTCTGGTCTCCCCCCCCCAGCCCTCTCCCTCTTGGCTCCCCAGGTCCATAGGACTATTCTTTCTCAGCATGCTATGAGCTTTTACTCCATGGGCTTTGGCTCAAGTTGTCCCTTCTCCTGGAACGCTCTTCTTACAGATACCCCTAATGCCCTTCCAGAAAACATTTGTCCAATGTCACCTCTTTGGTGAGAATCTCCTAGCTAAAATGCATCCTACCTTTATCTTCTAATCCTACTTCCAACCCCCATATAGCACTCTTAATTTTCTCTTTCCATAATACCTGTCACCTTCTAACAGGCCAGAGATTTAGTTTGTTTCTTTTACCTAGAACTAAGCTCAGTTTCGCTCTACCAGAATGTAAGCTTTTAAGGGCAGGAGATTTGAGTGATCCACGCTGCACCTCAAGTACCCAGGACAATGTCTGGGACATAGGAGGATCTCCAAAATGTTTGTTGAACGTTACTGGAGGTGGTGTCCTGGACAAGAAAAAGGAAGAAGAGTGAAAAAAAAAAAAACAAAAAACTCCTGAGATGAGCTCTGGGCAATGTGAGCAGTGGCTTGATTGGAAAGTGATTATAGTCTTATGCATTTTGACTTACTAGTATTGGTGATCCTGTGGCACGTGCCCCCTGCAACTACCCAAGAAATATTGGGTTAAGGCTTTGCAGCTGTGATACTATATGGCTTGCTTTATCTAGGTTTTATTTTGCTTGAAAATCAGTCAATGTCTTACAGTGATTTTAACATAAGGAAAGCTCCATAGTAGTCTGCTTTGGAACGTACTTTGTTCTAGCCTCCCCCGCTCCCCCACAGTAACTCTTTTCAATTATTCTGGCTTTATCAGAACTTACTGCATATTGTCTCTCTTTTTTCCCAGCCATAGATGGCAGCACATCACTACCTACGATCAGATAAACAGGCTGAGTTTGTAAGTCGGAGCTGTTGGTCAGGAGTCGGCAGATAATGAGTAATCAGTCCAAGCTGAATGTCAAATTAATGCCTTCATTAAGTGAACTAACTGGCTTCCTTTATAAACAAGGTCAGGGTATTTATAACTTGGTGCATTTCATAAAGCAAAATGCATCTACACTGATGTAAGTTTGCTATGGAACCCATGATTTATCTGCAGGAAGCATATGCAAAATCTCACATGGAAACCATTTTTAATAAGGATCAGCACCATTCTGATGTAATCATTAATAAAAGTCACCTTTGCTACATGGCCTCATTTTTCTTCCACAAGGTAAATGAAAAAGCGATTGCCTTAAACAGAAGCCACTCATACGAGATGATATTAGGTGGCCTGTTCCAAATTGAGTTCTTAGTAATAAAAATGAAGTGTGATCCTTATCAATCAAATACGTCTACCACTTAGGTTAGAGAACTTATTTAACGTTTAGAGTGCACAGGTATAAAGTTTGAATTTTACCATCTACTGTCTGTTGCACGTGATATGCTTAGTCTTGCCATCATTGTCAGAGAACTATGTGAAAAGTGCAGAAACTCTTTTCACAATGTGACCAGGCATCAGGGACCTGGGGAACTTCTAGTTCTAGATCAGTGCTGTATAGACCCAGATCTAGATCTATAGATCTAGATAGTGCTGCTAGAAATATAATCCAAAGCACAAGTGTGAGTTACCTGTGATACTGCATTGTGGCCTTTTGTATCCTAGAAACCACACTGAAAAAAAGTAGAAAGAGGTGATGTTCATCTTAATTCGGTATTATATCTTATTTAACCCAATACATCTAAAAATACTTAGAGCAGGTAATCAATGTAAAGATTATTGAGATATTGTATGTTCCTTTCTTCTACAGCAAGTATTCAAAAACCTGGTGTATATGTTTTACCCACAGCTCATCTCAGGGCAGACTAGCCACATTTCAAGTGCTCAAGTTTCTGTGTGTGGCCAGTGGTCACTGTAATGTCCAGCTCATTTCTAAAGTCTTATTACTGGTTATGATTTGGAGTGTCTTCCTCCAAAATCCGTGATGTTGAAGACCCAGTCTCTAGTACCTCAGAATGTGACCTTACCTGGAGATAGGGTTTTAACCAAGTTAAAATAGGTCATTAGGGTGACCTCAATCCAATATAACCAATATCTTTGTCAAAGGAGAAAATGTGGGGATAGACACACGCAGGGAGGACAGAGATACGGGTGATGTGTCCACAGGCCCGGGAAGACCGGAGACTGTGAGCAAACCTCAGAGGCTTGGAGGAGAGCCCGAGAGTAGGTGCTCCCTCACAGTCCTCAGAAGGAACCCACCCTCCTGTCCCCTTGATTTTGGATTTCTAGCCTCCAGAATTGTGCAGCAATTAGTTTATGCATTTTAAGCCACCCACTTTGTGGTGCTCGGTCACGTCAGCACAAGGAAACAAATCCAGTTTCTTTTTTGGTAGCAGTGCTTTTATTCCATAACTCTGTATCTTTCCTTTCTTGTCTTGAATCGTTTCTCCTCCTCTTCCTTCTGTGCTGTCTCTCAGCAGGCTCTCCTGGAACCTTCCAGAGGGGCCTACATGCAAGCGGGGCATTTGCACTGCACAAGAGGGAGAGGGTTGACTGGCTTCAGGCCCCTAATGGGGGTAACAGCATCCACGGGGTGGGCCTCTGGAACTGAATGTTGTGCTGGTAAGTGCTGAGCGAGAAAGTGTTTTGAAGCCACAACTGCGGGGATGAGAAGCAGTATCTTGTGTATCTTACTTGCACATAGTCAGCACTCAAAGGTGGGATCCTTCCCAGACTGAACCAGTTCTAAGCTCAGGTTTGGTGCTCGCTGCTTGAAAATCAACACTCCAGAGACAAGTGAGGTCGAAAAAGAAAGGTTGCTTTATTCAGGGAGCCAGCAACCTGGGCAGAGGGTGGACCTATGTCTCAAAGACCATCTTACCTGTCCAGGCAAAGCCCGAGGGTTTCAGAGGGGAGGGTATGGGAAGAAATGGGTGGGGGAGGATATATGCAGGAGAGGCGGGTGGCCAGGTGGTTCTTCGTGGGTCGGCATCAACTTGAACAGACTTGCTGTTTTCAAATGTAACCAGGCCTTATCTGCTGGGAGAGACTGGTTCTTCACTCCTCGAGGCCAGACAGGAGCGGGCATCTCCTTCTCTCTTGCAGACTTCCTTCCCGTGGATCCTGCTCTCATTGTTCCTACTCTGATTTTGGATGTATTCCCTCAGAAGCTGCCATTGGTGTCCTAGGGCTCTTTGCTCTGTTGCATTCTGCCTTGCTCACCAAAGATTACCCGCTGTGGTGGTTCCTAGCCTGTTGGGGTCAAATGCATGTGAGGCTCTTGCCTCTCTGTACTTTCTCTAGCTGTGAGTTTTAATCCCTGATTTGAGCCTCCTGTTCCCTTCTCTGCCTCACTTTTCCAGTGAATTTCTCTCTCCATCTACTCACATTAGTTCTATTCTTCCCAGCACTTCGCATTTGGCACCAGACAGGAGTTTGCTTTAATCCCTCGCTGGGAGCTGATGCTGGCAGCCAGATGGCAATAAGGAGATGTTAAAAGCAGCCCTTTGAACCTGTGAATTGAGAAACAACACTCTTTACTTCCCTGGAAAAACAGTTTGTTTTTTTGTTTTTTTTTTTATTTGGGGTAAAAGGATATTTTTAAAAATTCTATTTTTTTTTACTTAGATTTTAAGTAAGTAATAGATTAAGTAATAGATTTTATCTATTTGCAAATATACTTTTTAATATTCTTTATCTAAAGAAGTATTGCTGTTTTTCAGAGTTTTGCTGAATATTACTTTTTGTTTTTTTCTTTTTTCTTTTCCTTTCTCTTTAGTTTCTAGCAGTAATGGAGATTTAATGACCCATGGTATTATTATTTTCTGTATTAACTAAACTCACTTTTTAAAAAAGGATTTTTTAAAATTTGTTTAGGAGAGGGATGGCACAAGCAGTGGGGAGGGGCAGAAAGAGAGAGAGAGAATCTCTAGCAGACTCCCTGCTGAGCGGAGAGTCCCATGCAGGGCTGGATTCCACAACCCTGAGACCATGACCTGAGCCAAAATCAAGAGTTGGACATTTAACTGGTTGAGGCTCCCAGGCACCCCAATTGAACTAATTTCTTATGTTAGTTTAAAAAGATGGATGAATGGAATATTTGAAATTTGACTCTGGATAGAGCATTATCTTTTTTGTCTGACAACTAGTACCGGTATCTCGTTCTTAAGGTACCTGATTGGTGATACATGCGGGCCTTTGAAACAAGCAGGGTCAGAGCATCCTTTGGCGCTTTTAACTGGAGCCAGGAGGCAGAAGCCATCTGTATTAGTTAGCTATTGCTGTATAACAAAAAAAACCATAGAATTGGAGTGGCTTAAAACAGTGAGCATTTATTAGCTCATACATTTGCAGGTTGACTGGGCAGGCTCTGCTGATCTCCACTGGACCTCCTTACATGGCTTCAGGGTGGAAATGAGTTGACTGATTTAGGCTGTGGCAGCTGGGGTGTCTTTAGCCCACATTGCAGGTTTGCATGTGTGTTGCATATGTCTCTTACCTTTCAGCAGACTAGCTGGGGAATGATCCATAAGAGAGCAAGTGACAACGTGAAAAGTCTCATAGACCAAGGCTTAGAAGTGGCACATTGTCACTTCTGCCCATATGCTATTGGCCAAAGCAATTCCCACGGACAAGCCCAAAGCCGGGGCAGAAACATACACCACCCACGAACGGACCACCGCTAGCGTGTGGACACATGGAGGGATGAAGAATTGAGACCCTGGTCCTTCAATATATCACAACATCTTTCCTTTTTGGGCACGGAATGTTTGGGAATGAGCCCTATGTGAAGACGTCTGTCTAAAGTAGAAGACAGAGCCAAATTCTAGATGGAAGCAGATGGAAAAGGAAGGTGGAGAGTTCTGATAATATTTTTGCTCTTACCAAGGTCTCTGGTGATACCTGAGCTTTTTTTTATTGTGATGTGGCCTACTCCCTAGCTCCCAAACTCCCCTTTCTTGCATAATTTAGTATAAGCTTAGTTCCTGTTACTTGCAGGCAGGGGATTATGATCCGCATATACTGTTTTCCTGTATCAGAGGGACTTTATATAAAAAAAGAGGCTTTGTTTATTCCAATGCAAAGTTTTTAAGGTTTACTTTTGGAGAGGGATGAATTTTTTTCATGTTAGAAGTAAGCATTAATATCTGTATTTCACAGGAGATTACTGGTTTATCAGATTAAACTGGACTACACAAGTTTCAAATTAAAATGTTACTTAATATTGTGGTAAAATTATTTGTAATCACTGTCAATTGAATAAAATAATATTTACATGAATATTTACACTATGTATATTGGATCATCCATGAAGTACCCACTTTATACATACATGCATACCCACACCACCACACACACACACACACACACACAATCATTTTCTTTTGATGTGCAATAGAAGCAAATGGTATTTTGAGTTCACTTGTAATTTTCTCTTGCTCAGATAGTAGATACTTACTATTTTTCAGTAAAATTACTCTTCAATGGACCCTTCATTTATGCAAAATCAAAATCCTATCCCAGAATCAAAAAGCTTAAACCACATATGCTAAACAACTATGAATAAAATTATTAGAGGCTGAAGTCATTGTGAGCAGAATTGAATGTCTGCGGGATTATGATGGTGTTGCTTGTGAGTGAGGAGTGGTGGATTATGTCCTTCTTTCGGTGAGGAAAGGGAGGATTGGGGAGTATACTTTGGGGATAACAGGCTCATGGTGATAGGTGGGCTGGAGGAGGCCAAGAAGGAAAACTGAGGATTGATACTGCTAATATCTTAGTATCAGATATTATACTGATACTGCCAAAATTCAAGAAGCAGTGATATATTACCTTCCCAGTACTACTGTTTTCTTTTTCTACATTATAATTTCCTTGTTATTCTTAAGATTTTAGTAAATTGTCTTAAATGCTCATCCAGGTATTTGCTATACTTTCAGGATTTAAGGAAGGGGCTTACAACTCTCCTTGGATATAGGAAGAACCTGGTTTGCATGGAAAAATGATAAAAAATGCAGTGATCTGCAGAAAAGTCCCTGGAGCATGGTCTAGAATGAGTGCTAATTTGTGGACCATATAAGAATTCCATTGGTGAAACGAACTAAGGGTGGCTGGGAAGCAGGGGGGTAGGGATAGGGTGGCTGGGTTGTGGACATTGGGGAGGGTATGTGCTATATTAAGTGCTGTGAAATGTGTAAGCCTGACGATTCACAGACATGTACCCTGGGGCAAATAATACATTATATGTTAATAAAAATAAAAAAAAGAATTCCATTGGTATTTTAGACTGTGTTTCTGTTTGCCAAATATTTATTTTTCCTCCATCTTTTTGCTGTGGAAGGATTTTACTTTTTTACTCTGCTGAACTTGGGAAAGACCATTTCGAAGCAGAAGCATTAAGAATCAGTCCATGTTTCTCCATGTCTTCCCTCAGCCCTGAGCCTGACAATATTCTAGCTGGTGCTGCTCCATCACTCTGGGTCCATGAATGAAGGTGAGGTGAAGAAAGCCATAGCCAACTTTCATTTGACATGTGTGGGTGTGATGGTTGACTTTATGTGTCAACTTGAGTGGATCACAAGGTGCCCAGATATTTGACTAACCAGAATTTCTGGGTGTGTATGTGAGAGTATTTCCATAGAGATTAGCATTTGAACTGGGGGACTCTATAAAGTAGATATCCCTCCTCACCATAGATGGGTATCATCCAACCTGTTGAGGGCCTGGATGGAACAAAAGGAGGAGGAATGATGATCTCTTTTTTTTGTCAATCAGGACATCTCATCTCATCTTATCCTCTCCTTGGACAGGGATTTCTATTGTCAGCTGTCCTGGCACATAGGTCTTCAGACTCAAACTACAACACCAGTTTTCCTGGGTCTCCAGCTTATAGATCATGGGGCTTCTCAGACTCCATAGTCACTTGAGCCAATTTATCATCTATGTATCTATCAACTATCTGTCTATCTATCTATAATCTATCTACAAATTAATCTATCTACAAGTTCTGTTTCCTTGGAGAACTCTGACTAATAAAGTAGGCAAAAAGTCAATTTTTGCTATTTTATAGCTATCAGCCAGTGAGACTTTGGGATTATTTGTTACTGCAACAAAACTTGTCATACACTGGGATTTTTCATAAACACAAAGGAAGTAGAATATGGACAACTATATCTCCTATTGTCATCCAGTAGGGGTCGTTGATCTATATTATGTGGTATCTGCAGACTGGAGACCTATGAGCCTGTTGGTTGACTCTCTGATTTGTACTTGGACTTTCATGTTCAGGCCAAGGAATACAATTTTACTCCTCTGAAATGTTTCTTCTACCTGAGTGGTGTATTGGTTAAATTTCTCACCAGTCCTTATCTCACCTTTTGCCCCTAATTTTTTTTCCCATTGTATAATGTCCAGGAACTCTAATGATAGCTATTTAATGAGCACTGTACTCAAGCTAATTCAGAGAGAATGTCTGATGAACTTTGCTTTGATTTGTGCAGAATTGTCAAGAACTATATTTGAGAAAGCAGTTGTACCCTGGACAAAACTTGAGGGTTTCTGTCTTAACTATT
>JAQQSY010007950.1:0-10150 GCA_028646535.1 Procyon lotor | reverse complement strand
TAGAGCTACCCTATGACCCTGACATCGCACTACTGGGTATTTACCCCAAAGAAGCAGATACATCACAATGAAGGGACACATGGACCCCAATGTTCATAGCAGCAATGGCCGCAATTGCCAAACTGTGGAAAGAACCAAGATGCCCTTCAACAGATGAATGGATAAAGAAGATATGGTCCATACACACAATGGAATATTATGCTTCCATTAGAAAGGATGAATATCCAACTTTTGTATCAACGTGGACGGGACTGGAAGAGATTATGCGGAGTGAAATAAGTCAAGCAGAGAGAGCCAATTACCTTATGGTCTCACTTACGTGCTGAGCATAAAGAAAAACATGGAGGACATTGTGAGAAGGAAGGGAAAGGTGAAAGGGGGAAACCAGAGGGGGAGATGAAACATGAGAGACTGTGGACTCTGAGCAACAAACTGAAGGTTTTGGAGGGACGGAAGCCTGGGGGAGTCTGGTGGTGGGTATTGAGGAGGGCACGTATTGCATGGAGCACTGGGTTGGTGCATGAACAATATATCTTGTAACACTGAAAAAATAAAATAAACATTTTTGGGGAAAAAAAAAGTAGGCTGTGAGGCATGCAGAGAGAGAGAAGAAATCAAGCTCCCTCCTGAGCAGAGAGCCTATGCGGGGCTAGATCCCAGGAACCTGATATCATGACTGGAGCAGAAGTCAGAGGCTTAACCCACTGAGCCACCGAGGCGACACAAGTGATTGTTATTGAAATTCCATTTTGTCAAATTAGAGTGTATTATGAGTTTCCAGGGTAGAATTGTGTGAATTCATCAATTCTACCTAACAGCCAGTACTCATGAGATCAAGTGCCCCCCTTCAGGTCCATCCCTATGGATTAATTAACCCATCTTATCCGAGTACCACCCCTCCACTCAGCAAACCTAAGTGTGTTTCCCTTAGTTCAGAGGCTATTATGGTTTGCATCCCTCTCTGTGTTTATCTCATTTAATATTTCCTTTCTTTCCCCTGTGTTCCTCTAGAAGGATTTTTCTATATGTGTGGGACAAGAACTGGATTCCTAGGCATATGGTCCTTTTGTCATAAGAAGTCTTTTGCTCTGAAGACCCCATGCTTCAAGTCATGCTACTCCGCTGTGTCTTGAATTGTCCGTCCAGCTTCCTAGACCTGTTGTTGGCTTGTCACTATTCTGTTAGATGAAGGTGCATCCCATGATCCTTTGGTACACGTATATTTTCCAATCATTGCCACATTTTTTTACCATTCATTTATTAGTTAACAGAGAGAAGATCTGAACGTCAAGAACTGTTTTAACTATACAATAAGGATAGTTAGATTATAGTCATCACCTTGAGCTCTAGATCTCCAGACATCCTCCTTGAATTTTTTCCTAGGCCTGAAGACATCACAAATACATCTCTTCAGACATGTCAAGGTGTGGCAGATCCCCAAACTTGTGTCCCCAGAGTCCAGTATCTAGCCGTTTCCTTGTGCACCCACACATCCTTTTGCAAAGGCTGGTCTACTCAGTGTGACTCGGGGATGTTTGTTGGAAAGGTGTGCTTCGCTCATGTGTTGCCTCTTCCAGAGAAGTCACTAAAACAGCACGCTCCTCATGCCTTCACAGACAGGGCCCAGCCTATTGCTATGGATAGGCAAAGAGACCGTTCATTGTCCAAATTGGTCTTTGCACACTCCGAACTGGACAGAGCCTGTGTTCTGCTCTCAGTTCCACCACTGGAGAGGGATGTAGTTGAGGGAACAGCCAGAGGCAGAAGGCAAACCCTGACAGCATGTCTTCCTTCTTTTAGACACAAGCTGGGTGAGGGGCAGCTTTCTCAGAGAGGCTCTCACCGAATCGTGTGTCACTTTCCTCAGGCGTCCTCCACACACTCTGTGCATCTTTCCTCAGGAAAGAGCTAGGGACGAGATAGGCCGTTCCGTTTCAGGCTTTTTTCTGGCAGGTAAGTGTATTGTTTCACAGGTCTTCCATCTCTCTGTAGAACATTGAGTCGATAGGGTGGTTGGAATCAACATAGACTTTTTGCTCACAGGGAGGAAGAGGTGCCTTCTGCTGACACATTTACACACAAGCACACTCAAAACCTCTCTCTCTTGAAAACTTCTTTCGCCTCTTGCTGAAACAAGATTTGGCAACCTGAGAAGACTTGGCCCCTCAGCCCTGTTGATCTCACAGAAGTACACTGCATATTCCCTTTAGGCTGCCACACATCTGGGATTTGTGGACGAAGAGGATTCCTGCAGAAGAGCTGTTTTGAAGCATTCAGACCTCAGGACGCTCGTTCGGCTTCAAGTGGCACAAAGGAAAACAGGCCCTTCCAGGAAATAGAAGTTCAAAGCAAAGGCTCATGCTGGCACAGACTGGTTTGTCGGTGCAGAGCCTGGGACTCTAGTGCACAATGCCCTTGGCCTCTGCCTTTGAGGCAGCTCCTGGTTTCAGAGGAAAGTTGAGTGGGAGACGGTCCCCTGCACTGCTACTGCTTGGAGCCTGGGGCTTCGCCCTATCCCTAAGGCTGTGGACATCAGAAAGTCTTCTCTCTATACACAACGATGTGTGCTGGCATCCCCAGACTTGTGTCCTCTGAGGCCAGCCTCTAGCAGTTTCCTTGTGCTTCAACACACCTATTTACAAAGCGAGGTCTGCTCAGGATGACTTGGGGATGTTTGTAGGAAAGGAGTGATTTGCTCACATGTTGCCTCTTTGAGAGATGTCGCTAGCACAACATTCTCCTCATGCCTTCACAGGCAGGGCCAAGCTGACTGCTATGGAGAGGCAGAGAGACTGGCAGCTGTCCAAATTGGTTTTTGCACACTCAGAACTGGATGGAGCTTGTGTTCTGCTCTTAGTCCCACCACAGTGGCTCCTGGAGAGTTTTGCAGTGGAAGGAAGGCAAGAGGCAGGAGCTGATCCAAGATAGCATGCCCTACTGTTCCTAGACACAAGGAGGGTGAAGAGGAGTTTCACAGAGAGGCTCACAATGAATCATATGTCACTTTCCTCAGGTGTTCCCCCCACACACTGGGAATCTTTCCTCAGGAAAGAGCAGAGGTGGGGAAAGGTGGCTCAGTTACAGGCTTGTTTCTGGCACTTAAGTGCATGCCCTTTTTTTTAATTTTATTTATTTATTTTTTTCAGTGTTACAAGATTTATTGTTTTGCACTACACCCAGTGCTCCATGCACTTTTACTGCGGCTTCCAGGTGTAGACTTGATAGGACTTCCATCTCTGTGCAGAACCCAGGGTTAAAGAAGGGTGGTTGCATTCAACACAGCGTTTTTGCATACAGTGAGGAAGATGGGAATTTTGCTGATATGTGCACACAAACACATTCACACCCTCTCTCGCTCTAAAACTTCTTTTGCCCCTTGAGGAAACAAGACTTTGCCAACTGAGAAGAGTCAGCCCCATGGCCCTGTCGATTTCACAGAAGTACACTAGAGATTCCCTTTAGGCCACCATGAATTTTTGCTTCATGGAAGAAGGTCGGTGCAAGACTGTCTCTGAGGTGTCAGGCCCCAGGATTTTTGTTCTCCTTCATGTGGCAAGAAGGAAAACAGGGCTCTCTCCGGGAATCAGGAGGTCAAAGCAGAGGTGCATCCTGAGACAGACTGGTTTTTCAGTGCAAAGCCTGGGACTCTAGTGGACAATGGCCTTGGTCTGCACCTTCCATGCAGCTCCTGGCTTCAGAGGAAATGTTGAGTGGGAGACAGTTCTCAGCACTGCTGCTTCTTGGTGCCCAGGGCTTCACGCTTTCCTAGGCCTGCAGACAACAGAAACACTTCTCTCCAGGCAAGACAAAGTGCGCTGTCCTCCCCAGATCTGTGTCCCCCGAGGCCAGACTCTAGCACTTTCGTTTTGCTCCACACACACTTTTTGCAAAGGCCGGTCTGTTCAGGGTGACTCATGGATGTTTGCAGGAAAGGAGTGATTTGCTCATAGGTTGCCTCTTCAAAAAATTCACTAGCTTGGCACTCTTCTCAAGCTTTCACAGGCAGGGCAAAGGAGACTGCTATGCATAGGCAGAGAGACCAGGAGCTGTCCAAATTGGTCTTTGCACACTCTGAACTGGACAGAATCTGTGTTCTGCTCTCAGTCCTGCAGCAGTGGCTCCTGGAGAGGGTTGCAGTCAAGGAGAGAGCAGGAGGCAGGAGCCAATCCCCGACAGGATGCCCTCTTGCTCCTAGATTCAAGCTGGGTGAGGGGGAGCTTTCTCAGAGAGGCTCACACCTAATTGTGCATCGCTTTTCTCAGCATCCTCCACACATCATTCGAAAATTTCCCCAAGAAAGAGTAGGTGTCGAGAAAGGCAGTTCCATTTCAGGCATGTAAGTGCATGCCCCTTTACTGGGGCTTCCAGGTATAGGTTTGACAGGACTTCCATCTCTGTGCAGAACACTGCGTTATGAGAGAGTGGCTGCATTCCACACATAGTTTTTGCTCACAGGGAAGAAGATGGGACTTTTACTAATATGTTCAAACATGAACACACTAACATCCTCTCCCTCTGAAAACTTCTTTTGACCCTTGGGGAAACAAGAATTGGCGACCTGAGAAGAGTTGGCCTCATGGCCCTGTTGTTCTTACAGAAGTACACTGGAGATTCCACTTAGGCCGTCAGGCGTCGAGCTTCATGGAAGAAGAGAATCAGTGCAGAAGAGCTCTTTCTTTGCGTTCAGACCCCAGGTTGTTTCTTCGGCTTCATGTGACAAGAAGGAAAACAGGGTTCTCTCCAGGAAATAGGAGGTCAAATCGGAGGCGCATGCTGGGATGGACTTCTTTGTCATTGTGGTGCCTGGGACTGTAGAGGACAAAACCCTTTGCCTGTACATTCGAGGTGGCTCCTGGCTTCAGAAGTAACTTTGAGTGGGAGATGGTCTTTGCACTGCCACTTCTCGGATCCCAGGACTTTGCCCTTTCCCTATGCCTGCGGACATCAGAAACACTTTTCTCCAGACACAGTGAAGTGTGCCGTCCTCCCCAGGCTTGTGTCCCCCTAGGCCAGCCTCTAGCATTTTTCTTGGGCTTCCACACACCTGTTTGCAAATCCAGTCTGCTCAGGGTGACTTGGGAATGTTTGCTGGAAAGGAACAATTTGCTCTCACATTGCCTGTTCAAGAGAAGTTGTTAGCAGGGCATTCTCTTCATTCCTTCATAGGCAGGGTCAAGTTGATTGCTATGGATAGGCAGAGTTACCAGCAGCTGTCCAAATTGGTTTTTATACACGCTGAACTGGACAGAGCCTTTGTTCTCCTCTCAGTCCTGCAGCCCTGGCTCTTGGACTGGGTTGCATTCAAGGGAAGGCAGGAGGCAAGAGTCAATCCCCAACAGCATGCTCTTCTTATCCTAGACTCAAGGTGGGTGAAGGAGAGCTTTCTCAGAGAGGCTCACACCGAATTTTGTGTCAGTTTCCTTAGGCGTCCCCCACACCCTGCGAATCTTTCCTCAGGAAAGAGCAGGGGTTGAATAAGGTGGTATCATTTCAAGCTTGTTTCTGGCACTTAAGTGCATGCCACTTTACTGGGGCTTACAGTTATAAGTTTGACAGTTCTTCTATCTCTGTGCAGAACACTGGGTTATGGAAGAGTGGTTGTATTCAACACAGAGTTTTTGTTCACAGGGTAGTAGCTGGGACTTTTGCTGATACGTTTACACACAAACACACTTACACCCTCTTTCCCTCTGAAAATTTCTTTCATCCCTTGGGGAAACAAGACTTGTCGAACTGAGAAGAGTTGTCCTCACAGCCCTGTCGATCTCACAGAAGTACACTGGAGATTCCCCTCAGGCCGACAACCATCCAGATGCGTGGAAGAAGATGGTCGGTGCAAGAGAGCTGTTTCTAAGCATTAAGGCCTCAGGACCTTTGTTCTGCTTTATGTGGCAAGAAGGTAAACAAGGCTCTCTCTAGGAAACAGGAGGTCAAAGCGGAGGCGCATGCTGGCACACACCAGTTTGTTGGTGCAGAGGCTGGGACTCTAGTGGACAAGGCCTTGGCCTGTGCCTTTGAGGCATCTCCTGGCTTTAGAAGAAATGTTGTGTGGGAGAGAGTCCCCCACATTCCAGATTCTTGGAGCCAAGGCTCCACTCTTTCTCTAGCCCTGTGGACTTCAGAAACAACACTCTCCAGGCAGGGTGAGGTGTACCATCCTCTCCAGGCTTGTGTTCCCCGAGGTCAGCATCTAGCAGTTTCCTTGTGCTTCTGCACACCCATTTGCAAAGGCCATTCTGCTTGGGGTGACTTGGGGATGTTTGCTGGAAAGGAGGGATTAGCTCTCAGGTTTCTTCTTCGAGAAAAGTCGCTAGCACAGCAGTCTCCTCATGCCTTCACAGGCAGGGTTCAGCCGACTGCTGTGGATAGGCATAGAGACCAGCAACGGTCTAAATTGGTCTTTGCACACTCTGAATGGGATGGAGCATGTGTTCTCTTCTCAGTCACGCAGCACTCACTCTCTAAGATGGTTGTAGTGTAGGGAATGGCAGGAGGCAGAAGCTGATCCCTGACAGCATGCCCTCCTGCTCCCAGACACAATTGGTTGAGGGGGATCTTTTTCAGAAAAGCTCAATCAGAATGGTGCATCACATTCTTCAGGTGTTCCCCCACACAGCCTGTGAATCTTTTTTAGGAAAGGGTGAAAGTAGTGAAACTCAGTTCTGTTTCAGGCTTTATCCTGACACGTAAGTGCATGCCCCTTTACTGGGGCTTCCAATTAAAGGTTTGACAGGACTCCATCTCTGTGCAGAACATTGGGTTAGTGGAGGGTTGTTCTGTTCAATGCAGACTTTTTGCTCACATTGAGGAAGATGGGCTTTTTGCTGTTGTGTCCACACACAAACATGTTCTCTCTCTCTCTCTCTCTCTCTCTCTCTCTCTCTTTCTCTCTCTGTCTCTCTTTCTCTCTCTCAGAAAACTTCTTTGCCTTTTGGCGAAACAGACTTGGCAATCTGAGAAGAGTCTGCCTCTCAGCCATGTTGATCTCAGAGAAGTACTCAAGACATTCCCTTTAGGTTGCCATGCGTTGCATTTTATGGAAGAAGAGGCTCCGTGCCAGGGAGCTGTTTCTTAGCTTTTGGGCCCCAGGACATTCATTTGGCTTCAAGTGGCATGAAGGAAAACAGGGATCTCTCCAGGAAACAGGAGGTTAGGACCAATGCGCATGCTGGCACAGACAGGTTTGTCAGTGCAGAGTCTGGAACTCTAGTGGAAAATGCCCTTCAACTGTGCCTTCTAAGTGGCTTCTGGCTTCAGAGGAGACTTTGAGTGGGAGATGGTTCTCTGCAATGCCGCTACTTGGAGCCCAGGGCTTCGCTCTTTCCCTAGGCCTGCAGATATCTGAAAAACTACTCTCCTTGCAAGGCGAGGTGTGCCATCATTCCTAGATTTGTATTCCCCTGATGCCAGCCTCTAGCAGTTTCCTTGTGCCTCCACAAACCCGTTTGCTAAGGCCAGTCTGCTCAGGGTGATTCGGGGATGTTTGCTGGAAAGGAGTGATTCTCTTATGGGTTACCTCTTTGAGAGAAGTCACTAGCATGGCACTCTCCTCATGCCTTCACAGGCAGGGCCAAACCGACTGCTATGGATAGGCAGAGAGACCGGTAGCTGTCCAAATTGGTCTTTACATACTTCGAACTGGGCCCAGCCTGTGTTCTGCTCTCATTCTGGCAGCAGTGGCTCCTGGAGAAGGTTGCAGTCGAGAGAATGGCATAAGGCAAAAGCCGATCCCTGACAGCATGCCCTCTTGCTACTAAACATAAGTTGGGTGAGTGGGAGCCTTCTGAGAGAGGCTCACACTGAATCCTGTGTCACTTTCTTCAGGCATCCCATACACACCCTGCGAATTTTTGCTCAAGAGAAAGCTGGAGTTGAGAAAGGCAGATCCGTTTCAGTGTTGTTTTATGGCATGTAAGTGCATGCCCCTTTACTGGGGCTTCCAGGTATAGGTTTGACAGGACTTCCATCTCTGTGCAGAACACTGGTTAAGGGAAGGGTGATTGCATTCAAGACGGATTTTTTGCTCACAATGAGGAAGATGCGTCTTTTGCTGATATGTTCACACAAAAACACACTCACATGCTCTCTCTCTCTCTCTGAAAACTTCTTTTGCCCCTTGGGGGTCTGAGAAGAGTGGTCCTCACAGCCCTGTCCATCTCGCAAAAGTACACTGGAGATTCCCCTTAGGCCACCACGCATCAGAGTTTGGTTGCAGGAGAGTTTTTTCTTAGCATTAAGGCTCCAAGACGTTCTTTAGGCTTCAAGTGGCAAGAAGGAAAATACGGTTCTCTCCAGGAAACAGACGGTCAAAGCTGAGGCACAGGCTGCAAAGATTGGTTTGTCAGTGTAGAGTCAGGGACTCTAGTGGACAGTGCTTTTCGCCTGCACCTTCAAAGTGGCTCCTGTCTTCAGAGGAAATGTTGAGTGGGAGATGGTCCTCCGAATTGCCATTTATTGGAGCCCACGGCTTTGCCCTTTCCATAGGCCTTTGGACATTAGAAAGGCTTCTTCCCACCATGGCTAAGTGTGCCATCCTCCTCAGATTTGAGTCCCCGGAATCCAGCTTCTAGAGTTTTCTTGTGTTTCCACACAACCGATTCCAAAGGCTGGTCGCCTGGGGTGACTTAGGAATGTTTGCTGGAAAGGGGTGATTCACTCATGGGTGAGCTCTTCCAGAGAAGTCACTAGCACAACACTCTCCTCATGTCTTCATAGGCAGGGCCAACCTGACTGTTATGTATATGCCGAGACAGGCAGTTGTCCAAATTAGCCTTTGCACACTCTATGTTTTTTTTTTCCCAAAAATGTTTATTTTATTTTTTCAGTGTTACAAGATTTATTGTTCAAGCACCACACCCAGTGCTCCATGCAATACCACCAGGCACACTCTATGTTGACAAAATTGCCAGGAAACTTACTCATCTATGCATTGCAAGCATTTTTCACTCTCCTTCAGAGTTTGCGTTCTAATTCCAATGGACACGGAAGAGTATATTCTCAAGTTTCAAATGAAGGAATTTTTTTTTAAGGACATGCGGCAGAAACATGTTCTTGAGAGGAAAATATTAGAGGTTAATTCCAAATATACAATAACCAGATGGAAATTGAAATGGTTAATGTGAGATGGTTAATGTTTTGCTGATAATGGGGGATTCTTCTACACTCCATTTCACATTGATATTCAATGAAGCAGCTAACATTTAATGAGTGGTAATAAAACGTTTTGGAGCGGAGGGATGGAGAGTTGGGCAGCCTGGTGGTGGGTATTAAGGAGGGCACATATTTCATGGAGCACTGGGTGTGGGGTGTTAATAACTAACCTTGTAACACTGAAAACATAAAATAAACATATTTGGAAAGAAAGTTGCAAATCCAAATTTAGCATGTGTTTTGGAAATTGGGTATAAGGATTTTTTACCTTGCTCACTGAAATCTGCAATCTAAAAAAAAAAAAAAGATGGAATCAAGAGAATAAGATAAAATGAAACCCTCAAACTCAGAGGACAATGGGGCTACCCAGGGGATGTGGGCAGATGATATTGGAAGATATTCGTAAAGGGAAGACTTTTCCCATTCAATTCAAGGAGGAATTCTGTTGATCTACAGCACAGGGTGATGAATATAAGCAAACAATCCCTACTTTATACTTAAAACAGTTCTTGAGCATTCAGATCATCTGTATGTTAACTGACAAGGGAATGGTAAAAAAAAATGTGGGAAAGATTCGACAATATACATTTATCAAATGAACATGGCATGCACTTTCAACTTACCAAAAAGTTACAGCCACAACAGGGCAAGGAAGCCGGACGGACAATTCAAGGTGACACCTGAGTAGCATGAGCTGAAGCATTGGGCTCTTCTAGGAAAGAGACGTCCTTTTTTTTTAAGATTTTATTTATTTATTTGACAGAGAGAGAGAGAGATCACAAGTAGGCAGAGAGTCAGGCAGAAAGAAAGAGGGGGAAGCAGGCTCCCCACTGAGCAGAGAGCCTGATTCGGGCTCCATCCCAGGACCTGGAGATCATGACCTGAGCTGAGGGCAAAGGCTTTAACCCACTGAGCCACCCAGGTGCCCCAACAAGTGAATTTTTTATACCAGAAATATAGAATCAGGATCACTTGGTGGATGGTTTTTTTTTTGTTTTTT
>JAQQSY010007949.1:0-10150 GCA_028646535.1 Procyon lotor | reverse complement strand
AGGCCAGCCTGCCCGCGGGAGCCTCTGCCGGACCTCTCCGTCCTCACTCTCGCAGCTGAAGGGCCTGTCCCGGCAGAAGTGCCGCGAGGAAGTCCAGCGGATGCTGCACGTGCTCGGTCTGGAGGACAAGCAGGACACCCTGAGCCGGTTCCTGAGCGGGGGCACGAGGCGCAAACTCTCCATCGGCATCGCCCTCATCGCGGGCTCCAAGGTAGGCGGGCAGGAGCCCCGGGGCAGGGCCCGGCAGACGCGGACGGCCGCTCGGGGCATCGGGCCCCAGCCCTCACACGGCTCGTGCTGCTGTGGCCCCCGGACGCCAGCAGAGCGGCCCAGGCATGGCCACATCTTCCCAAACTGGAGCCTCACGGGGCCTCCCGCACAGCAGCCTGGCCCGCGAGCCGGCTCTGCCCCCCACACCCCAGTGGTCGCCGCTCTGTCTGCAGGTGCTGTTGCTGGACGAGCCCACCTCGGGCATGGACGCCATCTCCAGGAGGGCCATCTGGGACCTCCTGCAGCAGCACAAGAGTGACCGCACCGTGCTGCTGACCACACACTTCATGGACGAGGCTGACCTGCTGGGGGACCGCGTGGCCATCATGGCCAAGGGGGAGCTGCAGTGCTGCGGGTCCTCGCTGTTCCTCAAGCGGAAGTATGGTGAGCGGCGTGGGCGGCGGGCCGGCCTCCCTTCCCCACGGGCCCCGTCCCTGCGTCCCTGGCCTGGGGACGGTTCGCTTCCCCGGAGGGCCCCCGAGGCCAGGAGAGGGGCCGAGATAGGAGTGGGGAGCGAGGAGCAGACAGTATCGAGCTGGTTAGGACGATGTCCTGCTGTAGGCAGCGAAGAGAGCAGCCAAACGCCCGCCAAGGCCGCAGAGACCAGCGGTGCCCTCGGTGAGGCTGTGCTCAGTAGCATGGAGGCTCTCAGGCCGGCGGCCCGTGGCCCAGTCCGGGGCCGGTGGGTGGTGCGTGGTTTGCCACGTTCGTGTGACTTCCTTTCTCGAGGGCGGCTTGTGGTCCGACACAGTCTAGTGCAGCTGCTCTGCCAGGTTTCTGCTGGGGGGGAGAGTGAAGACGAGGCCGAGCTCCCCTCCTCAGACACCCTGCAGCTTCCTCCTCAGGCTGTAGGGAGGATGAAGAGGGCCGCCGTGGTCCCGGCTCCCTGGTGGGGAAAGCGGGGAGCACAGGTCTCAGGGACAGTTGTTGCCGCAGCCTCTGAGACTTGGGAGTCTGGCGTCCCGCTTGGGGCTCGTATCCTTACTATATAGCAACCCCCCAAGTTCTCTGGCATCTCTGCCCAGCAGGGGGCGGGGAGGCCAGGCCCTCAGGACAGCGGGCGCCCAGGGGCTCCGAGTGCCCTCTCCCCACTCTCCAGCCCCTTCCCGAGCCTGCCCTCATCGGGAGCCCGGGCCTGCGGACGGCCTCCGTGGGAGACGGTGTCACGTGGAGCTCTTCGGTGTTCAGGTGCAGGGTACCACATGACGCTGGTGAAGGAGCCTCACTGCGACCCCGAGGCCATCTCCCGGCTGGTGCAGCACCACGTCCCCACTGCCACGCTGGAGAGCAGAGCTGGCGCAGAGCTGTCCTTTGTGCTCCCCAAGGAGAGCACGCACAGGTGCGCGTCGGGGGGCTGCACAGGCCGGAGGAGGGGGCTCTGGGGGCCTCTGGGGCTCCAGGCTTAGAGATCCCCCCATCCCTGTCGGGCTCTGCCAGCAGGGGCCTGTGCCAGCACAGGGCAAACTGGCTTGCTGGGCCCGGCAGGCGGGCCTCCCAGTGCCGCGGAGCCGGTGCACCATCCTGTTCCCGGGGGCGGAGTGTGTGCGGCCCCCAGCCCCAGGTTGGGCGTGCATGGCAGCCCCTTGGAGCTCCTGGGGAGCCAGCGTCTGTGCATGCTCCTGGCATCGGGCTTGACGTCCTGCAGACCTCTGCTGCAGGGGGGTAGCAACCAGACTCTGGGTTCACACTCAGAACTGCGGGTATAAATCGGGACAGTGCTTTTACTCTTGTGGCAAGCCCAGTTGACTTGGTGTGGTTTTCATAACTTCATCGGGCTCCCCGACCTGGCTATGCCGTGACTTCATCAGCATCTACGATGTGACCGCATGCTTGTGGTTTTCCCAAAAAAATATGCTAGTGACCCTTCTTTTAGAAAACTCTCTGAACCTCCAGTGACCGCCCTTTAGTAACGTTAGAGTCCCCACAGGGGGCTGAAGGGTACCAGATTCCCTGCTAGAAAGGAGGTGTGTTTGACTTTCTAGTCGGCAGGGTGGGAGGGTCCGTTTTGGCACCTGAGTCCCTGGCGGGTGAAGGGGCAGGTTGTGCTTCCCCCCCCCCCCCCCCCCCCCCCCCCCCCCCCCCCCCCCCCCCCCCCGCTCCGCTCCTGCCAGCAGGGGGCGGAGTCTGGCCGCTCCGTGTTGCCTCCAGGAGCTGCTTGTTGCTCTGGATGGTTCTCTGGGTGTTCTGTCCCTCCGCTGGGTTATCCTTATCCGTCAGAGTGATTTACACGTTAGCATCTGCTGTTTTTTGCTGCAGTTTTTTCCCAATTGGTCGTTGGCTAATTTTGTGGGATCTGTTTGCCTCATAGATACTTTGTGCATAACGGGTCCTGCCTCTATCCCTGTGATTTTCTTCCTACAAGGCGCTACCCCACAGTCCTTCGGGTTTGTGTTGTGACTTAATGTGGACCAATATTGCAGAACGCCCTGCAGGCCCAGGTACTCAGGGCAGAAGGTCCAGTGGGGACAGAAAAGGGGGACCCCAAGCCCGATCGTGGGGTTTTTCTGCAGAGGCTTTTCAAGGATGGAAGTCCCTTTGTTCCCCCAGATTCGCTAGAGAAACAGGCCGCCTCGAAAGTCAGTGAGACACGGTTCTTCACTCGGGGTCTCGTTTCCAGGTTTGAAAGTCTGTTTTCGAAGCTGGAGAAGCAGCAGAAGGAGTTGGGGATCGCCAGCTTCGGGGCCTCGGTCACCACCATGGAGGAGGTCTTCCTCCGGTCAGTAGACACATGTTTCCAACCGTCCAGGTGCACGTGCCTGTTTGACGTCACACACACACACAAGACCCCCAAGGGCGGCCGGACAGCCCTTCCCCGCTGCTTTCCCCGGCAGAGGGCCCCTGAGCTCCCGTCTCCAGAAACTTCTGCCCCTCCCTCATGGGGAGCGTGCAGGTGTCCCAGGGCCCTTCCTGCAGTAGCTGTCTGTCCAGGATGAAGGCGGGGCCTAGACAGGTGGACCCCCAAGAACTGGGGGCGGGGCGGCACCGTGGAGGCGACAGACGTGTTTACCAGACTTGTCTTGAGGGCGTATTTGGCAGACAGAGTGCTGAGAGCCAGACGTACAAGAAGCAGTATGAGGGACACGTCCGTCCTTGAGGCTCCCAGACAGACCCTAGAGCAGGCGAGGGGGCGGCGAGTGTGCATGGCTCAGGTCACTCTCGGGCACCGGGGCAGCCCTCGGCCCAGCTCCCGGGGGCCTGCTGGCCTCACTGCCTGCGCCCCCACCCCCCACGCCTGGCCCTGGCTGTAAATGCTGGCTCTGGCCCATCTCCCGGGGAGGCGGGGTCCTCGTGGGCAGGAACCTTGTCTGGTGGTCTATCTCAGCTGGGGTGCCCGGCGTTTGGGGCCTCTGTTGATGAGCAAGCGAGGAAATGAAACGCCAGCCAGCATAGCCGACAGTGTCTCCTCCTCCCACGGGGACAGCATCCTCGAGGAGACGAGCGGTGAGCAGGTCTCTCGTGTCTCGGCACAGGGTCGGCAAGCTGGTGGATACCAGCATGGACATCCAGGCCATCCAGCTCCCTGCCCTGCAGTACCAGCACGAGAGGCGGGCGAGTGACTGGGCTGTGGACAGCCACCTGTGCGGGGCCATGGACCCGACCAACGGCATAGGCTCCCTGATCGAGGATGAGTGCACCACCCCCAAGCTCAACACTGGGGTGAGTGCAGAAGGCTGGGGAACCCCTGAACCCCACGTGTTAGCGTCCACGGGGGCAGACGCGGGCTTGCCGAGGGAAGCTCGGCTCGGTGGGAAGCGGGCAGACTGCAGGTCCCACGGTCATGGAGCGAAGGAGGAAAACCCAGAGCATTTGACCAGTTAGCTGTCGTTTCCTCTTGTCACTGGGCCGCTCACAAGTGAGCAGACATTGCACGAGACGCTCACAGTGCCCCGTGTACTGAGGACTAGCGGTGGGCCTCGTGCCTACCCAGTGAGGTAGGGGGCAGCATCGACCCCCTTCACAGACAGAGCACGGGGGCCTGGGCTCAGGGGCACAGCCGGCACGCGGCTGAGCCGGCCTCTGACCCTGGTGCCCCCGCCGCGAGGACAGCAAAGGGCAGCCCTCTGCTGCCGTGTGAGCGCAGCCCCGGTCCTCCCCCCAGGATCTGGGCAAGGGCAGAGGCCTTTGGCTCCCCAGTGGGACCGCAGCCAGTCTCCTGGTGCCCCGCGCCCGCCGGGCCTGCACGGCGGTGTGACCGCCTCCAAAGCCGAAGGAGCTCTGCGAGCAGCCCTGGGGCCCCGTGGCCTTCGCGGCAGCCGGCGGCAGCTCACCCCTCTGCCGCAGCTCGCCCTCCACGGCCAGCAGTTCTGGGCCATGTTCCTGAAGAAGGCCGCATACAGCCTGCGCGAGTGGAAGATGGTGGTGGCCCAGGTCCTGGTCCCGCTGACGTGTGTCACCCTGGCTCTCCTGGCCATCAACTACTCCTCCGAGACCTTCGACGACCCCAAGCTGGAGCTGACGTTGGGCGCGTACGGCCGCACCGTCGTGCCCTTCGCCGTCCCGGGGGCCTCCCGGCTGGATCAGCAGCTGGCGGAGCGACTGCAAGACATGGTGCAGGCCGCGGGCCAGGAGCCGCGCGAGGTGCTGGGTAAGCGGGAGCCGCGCGAGGTGCCGGGCAGGCGGGAGCCGCGGGAGGTGCCGGGCAGGCGGGAGCCGCGCGAGGTGCTGGGCAAGCGGGCTTCTCGGCCCCACACTCTGGGACGGTCAGAAGCCTCCCCACCCCCCACTGCATCCCGACAACCCCGACACCTCCAGTCTTGCCCCGGGGCAGAAGGCCCTCGGCTTGAGTCAGAGGCAGACACAGGGCGCATCCAGGGCTCAGGTTGCCCGGGTGGCCGTGTACCCAGGTTGTCTGTTTTGGGGCCATCATAGGTGACGTGCAAAACCTCCGTGGTCTCTGTTTCCCCAACGGGTCACCACGTGCACTGAGGGGACACGGTGCTTGCTTCCATCCGCGTCCCTGGGGGTGGCAGCCGGACGCTCCCCGGGCTGAGAGCAGCCCTCGCGCTCCGGTTCAGCGGGCCACGTGGGAGGGCTGGCTCGGCTCACTGCTCCCCACCACGTCCTGGCCGGCACACTGGGTGGCCAGCGGATCTTGGCAGGAGCCAGGTTCTTGTCTAGGGGAGGGCGGAATGCTCAGGCACAGGCCATCCCTGCAGTGGCCCCCCGCCCATCACTGTCACCAGGTTAGCCCTGCCCAGACCACGGGGTGGGGGTGCTCCTGTCACCTCCGTGCACCCCCAGCCTTGTTCGCTGGCTGCCACCCAGCCCGCCCCAGAAGCTGGGGGTTCTCGTGGCACATGGAGGTTCTGGGGCATTCGAGACACAGCGTTAGGTGTTTCTGGCCTGAGTCTTTCTGTCCATTCCCTCATCAAGCGCATGGTTTTGACAACCTCACTGTGTGGTCTCATTATGCTGTATTCAGAAATATCTGCTTCTTTCCCTTGTGTAATGACAGCGGTGGCCAGCCTGGAAAGCCTTTGTCACTCTTGACATTAGAGCTCACGGACACGTCCCTGTCCCCTCCCTGGCCCGGGTCCCGCAGGGCAGGTGTCCTCCTTGGCCTCATTTACAGCGAGCGCGAGAGGCAGGCTCCGGGCAGCAAGGGTGTGTGTGAGCAGCTGCGTGCAATGCTGGGCTGTGAGGCCGGCAGCAAGCACGGGGCGGGCCCCGGCACCCCGCCTCAGAGCCCCGTGGCCCCACGCGTCTGCCTCGGAGCAGAGTGAGAGCCGGCAGGACTGAGCCGGGTCGTGGCCGCCGGAACCCTAGTGCCCCGGGAGGGGAGTCCAAGACCTCAACTGGGGATGGGCTGGGGCTCTTCCAGGTGATGAGGGGATGCTCCTCCTCCTGCACCCCCTCCCCCAGGTCCTGTTGGGGTGTTTGGGATTTGATTCATTTACTCGAGAGAGAGCGAGCATGAGCACGTGCACACAGAGGGAGGGATAGAGGGAGCAGCAGGCTCCCGCAGAGCAGGGAGCCCGAACACGGGGTTGATCCAGGACCACGACCTGAGCTGAAAGCAGACGCCCCAAGCCACTCTTTTTAAAAACCTTTTTTTATTTCTGATTATGAAAGGGTACTTACTCATTCCATAAAAACTAGACCGCCAGGAAAACAGGCAGGAGTCCTGTCTGATGGCACCCCCTGAGGGCAGCCCCTCCCTGTCAGCCCAGCAAGGTGTCGTTCCCCCTCGTCCCCGGGGCATTTGTGGGGCAGGAGGAGGAGCTCGCCCCACCCACATGGCCTCCTGTGACTCCAGGGTCCGCCCCCCACTGGCCCAAGGCCTGCAGCCTCAGGCCCTGCTCCTCCCACGACCCATGGACTCTGTGCGAGGAGAAGGTTGCATGTCCTTCCCAGGCTCCTCCAGGCCTTCAGTGCTCCTCAGAGTGGGCGCCTCACACACACGCCCTGTGGGCCTTTCCTCTGCCCCTGACCCTGCCCTTGTCCCCCCAGGTGACCTGGAGGAGTTCCTGATTTTCAGGGCCTCAGTGGAGGGAGGCGGCTTTAACGAGCGGTGCCTGGTGGCGGTGTCCTTCAGAGACGTGGGCGAGCGGACGGCGGTCACCGCCCTGTTCAACAACCAGGCCTACCACTCCCCGGCCACCGCACTGGCCATTGTGGACAACCTTCTGTTCAAGCAGCTGTGTGGCCCCCGGGCCTCCATCGAGGTCTCCAACTACCCCCAGCCCCGCAACGCCCTGCAGGCCGCCAAGGACCAGTTCACTGAGTACGTGCGCCACCCCTGCCCCCTGCCCCTTGGCCTGGGCGCAGCCCTTGCTTGTCAGGACCTCCCACCAGGACCGACCCCCCGGGGCACTGCCAAGGGCCACCAATGGCCATGCAGGTGGATAGAGCTAGTGTCTGCCTTCAGGAAGCTTCTGGGTTCTGGCCAGGAAACCCCTGCCCCACATCTTCCTCACCGTCCGCATCCAGCCTCTCCTTGGGGAGTGGGTGAGCTGGTGAGACCCTGTCTCACAGCCCCTGAGGTCTCGGAGGGGGGACTCCTGAGGATCTGGAGGGCGGCTGTGCCCTTTTCCCAAATCTGTACCCAGCTCCTGCTGACCGCTGTCCCCAGGGGTCCCAGCACACAACCAGGATGCAGAACACAGTGAGGTCAGGTGTCACTGTCCCGAGGTGGCCGCGAGTCAGGAAGCCCCATGGGCATCTCTGTTCTCAGGCCTCATCCTGCCGTGATGCGTGGGGGCTCTCCTCCGCACTGGTTCCAGAGCCCCCCAAACCCTGGGGCCAGAGGAAGCCCAGGAAAATGAGTTAATTTCAGAACCATCACCGCACGTAGGGCAGTTTGTTAATGGGACAATTTCATCTCCACGCCCTGTTGCATGTTGGGCTGTGCTCTGGGTCCCACGAGGTCGTCCCCCTACACGACCTCCTGTCTTCACCCCAAAAGCAGAGACACGGTGGCCGTTGTCTGTCCCTCCAGGAGCAGACGAGCACTACGGGGTCGGGAACCACGCCGCCCCGGGGACACAGGCCCGCGGGGCCCTCAGACCTGGGCGGGTGGGGACATGGACAAGGGGCAGCTCCCTCCTGGTGGGCTCAGCCTGGGGGAGGGTGCAGCAGGACCCTTGTTTCGCATTCGCAGCGCAAGGAGATAGAACTCTGCAGCCGCGCATTAAGCAGCAGAATTATGCCACCCGTGCTGGTTTCTGGAAAGCGTTGCTAGCAATCTATTGCAAAATGTGGAATGAGCCCGATGCGGGAGAGGAGCCGCTGGGGAAGGGGTGGGGAGCAGGACAGGGGAATGACCAGCCAGGGCAGAGCGAGCCCCGTGGGGGTTCTCAGGGGATTCGGAAAAGGCGGGTGGGTTGTGGCACCGGTGCCTGTGTCTCTGGGGGGTAGGGGGCTGGGAGAGTGGTGCTGCCATCACTGGGGACGGGAAGCCCCGAGAGGGAGCTGTCCTGGGGGGACAGGATTTTCCCTGTTCTGAGACCCCCCAACACACACACACATACACAGCTCTGGCATTCTTTCTTAACCCCTCAGCCTTGGATGCTGACCAAGGGCCCGATGAGTGTCCCCTGCTGCCTGGACTTGCTACGCTCAGTCCCTGAGCTGCCCTGTCCTCCCCAACCCCCTGCAGGGGCCGGAAGGGATTCGACATCGCCCTCAACCTGCTGTTTGCTATGGCGTTTCTGGCCAGCACGTTCTCCATCCTGGCGGTCAGTGAGAGGGCCGTGCAGGCCAAGCACGTCCAGTTCGTGAGTGGGGTGCACGTGGCCACCTTCTGGCTCTCCGCACTGCTGTGGGACCTCATGTCCTTCCTGGTCCCCAGTCTGCTGCTGCTGGTGAGGGCCGCGGGGTGCTGGAACCCCTCCCTGCCCGTCTTGGGGGGCTTGCCCTGGGGCCCCTGCACTGACCACAGCCAGCCTGGGGTGCACGCCGGCGGCCCAGCCCCAGCCCTGGGGGCATGGCCGGGGATGCCCCTTGTTTGTGTCTGCACCCCTAGCCTCCAGCCCGGGTGGCCGGGGTGGGGGGCCCAGAGTGACACGCCCCCAGACGGCTCCAAGCGCGGAGAGGAAAAGCGGGAGGTCGTCAGGGAGTCGCAGGGCAGAAAGCCCCCCGAGCCACCCGCCTCTGTGCCGCCGCAGGTGGTGTTCAAGGCCTTTGACGTGCACGCCTTCACGCGCGACGGCCACATGGCGGACGCCCTGTTGCTGCTCATGCTGTATGGCTGGGCCATCATCCCCCTCATGTACCTGATGAACTTCTGCTTCTCGGGCGCAGCTGCGGCCTACACCAGGCTCACCATATTCAACATCCTGTCAGGCATTGCCACCTTCCTCGTGGTCACCATCATGCGCATCCCAGGTGGGGGCCAGCAGAACCCCCCCACCCCGGGCGTGCAGAGCCCCCTGCCGGACCTGGGCGGCCCCAGCGCGGGCACTGGGCCAGGCGCCTCTGCCAAATGCAGCCCTGCTGGGCTCGCGGCACATCCACCTCATGGTTTGGGGGACGGGGCATCCTGGCGGCCCTGTCTCGGGTGTCCCCCCCAGCGCCCATTGGTCTGTGCCCCTCATCACAGCGGTCAAGTTAGAAGAGCTTTCCAGAACCCTGGACCACGTGTTCCTGGTGCTGCCCAACCACTGTCTGGGGATGGCGGTCAGCAGCTTCCACGAAAACTTCGAGATGAGGCGGTACTGCACGTCCTCCGAGGTCGCGGCCCACTACTGCAGGAAATACAGTGAGTGTCCCCGCGGCTGCCCCCCCCCCACGTCTGCCCCTCCCCTGCGGCCCTCCTGTGTCCGTCCGCCCGCCAGGCGTCTCTGCGTCTCACACCTCCCTCTGCGTTTCTCTGCCGAGGGCATCTGGGGTCATCGAGGGCCATGTCAATGCAGGTTCTTATCGCAGGACCTTGGACTTACAGTATTTGCAGCCCCTTTGTGAAGTGGGGCTGCTCACGGGTTCTGGGGGTTGGGGCATGTCAGATCATTCTGGGGGCCACCTCTTGGCCCTTCCTGTGCCTGGACCAGTCTTCAGCAGAGGTCAGCTATCACCGCTGTGACCACGGCGGGCTGGGGGGTGGGGGTGGGGTCACATTTTCACGTCTCCGTGCAGCCTCTGAGCAGCAAAGGAGTGTGGGAGCGACCAAGCGAGGGCGTGACTCGGTCGCTTGTCAGGGGCACGCCTTGCAAAATAAAACTGCCCCCAGATAGAGGCAGTTCTTGGGGTTTCTGGGAGGTAGTGACAAGCACAGGGCGCGGCCTTGGACAAGGAGTGGACCCTGTGCCTTCACAGCCGCCATCGCGGCCGGTGTGCAGGCACCTGTGGGCCTAGAGACAGGCTCAGGCTGAGACACGGGACAGGGGCGTGGGGTGGGAGGGTGGCGCAGGACGGGGGTTGCAGTGTGAGGGGCAGCAGGGCA
>JAQQSY010007948.1:0-10151 GCA_028646535.1 Procyon lotor | reverse complement strand
TGTGAGAAATATTTCTGGCCTCTGAAGTCATTTTCTTCTATCCTGCGAGAATTACAGCAAAAGTTTCATGTACGAAGGGAATTATGTCTCCTGACTCCTTCCCAGGAGATAGTGCATTCTCCTATCATAGGGGAAGGGGCCTGGGCCAAGGGTCCTTCTTTCGATTGGGGGCTCCAGCAATGCATTTGTTGAATATATTCTTTTATAAATGACTCTTCACTTTTAAACTGCATACAGACCATGTCAATCAATATACTAAATATTGGTAAATATTTTGAAAAAAGTTTTAAGTTAAAATAGAAATTCAGTTACTTCCCTTCTGCATCGCTCATTGGGTTGCCTGGTATGCCCAACTTTGGAGAACATTCTCTGTTGTCTAGCCTGTACAAATGGGTGGCTGACTGAAGCTAAATTGAGATATAAATATTGACATTGGCAATTCAACTACAAAAAAAAAAAATCAGAACTGACAGCTTTACTGGACAAAATAATACTATCAGATAAGTGACAGAAAGGAGAGAACATGAGGCTTTGAAGCCAGCTCTGAAAATAACGGAAGAGTGACTTTAAGGAAGTTCCAATTTAGTTATATTAACTGACCATTTATAAGCCACTAGTATCTATTCTCTGTAGGATGCTGTGTTACAGCATGGGCTCCGGGCTTTGTTATTATTAGAACCATAAAGGGAGCCTTTGAAATGTGTAGATCTCTGGGCTCCACCTGGGTTTGGGATCCACTGTACGGCATTGCACGAGTTTGGAGACATTACAGTTCTTGGCTTTGCCACTCCCTGAGGAGTATTTTCTCAGGAAATAGCTTAAGCTCTGAGACTATGTTTCTTCCTCTTTAAAATATGAATAATCATACTTCCATAGCCAGGATGACATGAAAATTGAATAAAATTGTGTATGCAAAAGCAGTTTAAAAATTATAAAATGCTACCGAAATACAAACTATTCTAAACGATTCAGGGCTTGTTCTGCTAGATGTTACATTCCTTTGTTAATCTTATAAATTAAACTGATTTTAAAGTGCGAAAGAATGTTTTTCCTTGTAGAATTTTAGCCATGTGACAGGCTCAGTACATGTCGTATGTGTGTTGTGTTCCTGTGTGAGTACATGTGTATGTGTTTGAGTAAGAGATGCTTCTCAGTCCTCTCAGACCACACCAAGTGCAACTCCCTTAGAAGCTTCTTTTGATGACCATTTTTTTTGCCCATCAGAAACATCAGAGACTCTCTCTTTTTTTTTTTTTTTTTTCTTAGTAGACTGCCTTTCTTGGCAAGGGCACCATTGCAGTCTTAGATGATAGGATCATTTTCCTGATGGCTACATCATAGAGGCTATTGAGGCCACCTACCTCTGAGCCCACAGAACTTCCTGGGTGATCCTTCCCCCACTGCCCCTACCTGTGCCTGCCCTTCTGTGTGTGTGGGATTGCCTGGGAAATGAGGATCAGACTATATGCAAATGATCATAACAAAGGAGTACCAACAAATACTGTTTCAAAATAGGTAGACTTTTGGAAATTAGGGTCCTTTTCTCCCTCTGGTATTTCTGGATTTTATGGTTTATTCAGCCCTGGAAAAAGCCTGGCTCTTCTTTTGGATACAAGGGAATAGAGCATAGTTTATCTAAATTAGGACTTGACCTAGGCTAGATTAAAGCCAGAAGAAGTTTGGAATATGGTGTGTCATGTCTTTTTCACCTTTTTCCTCCTTTCTGATTTTAGAAGCTCAGAAGTCAAATGCTCTATTCTCCTTTTCTTAACAAACCCAGTTCTCTGGGGGGAGAATCCAGTAAACTCATGCATAAGCTGAACCCCCAGCATTTCTGAAGACTTAGGCAGTTTTCATTTTCCATGTTATGCGCACAAGGGCACATGACTAGATGGCACACACACCAAATGGTAATGGAGCAGCATTTACAGGGGGAAACTTGTGTACCTAGGGTCCGTCACAGGCATGCAGGCCCCTTTTATATTGCTCATTATAACCATGGTGCCATACCGAAATCTAGGATATTACATTTTAGGGGGAAGGTCAGAGGGAGAAGCAGACCCCTGCTGAGTAGAAAGCCAGATGCGGGACTTGATCCTGGGACTCCAGGATCATGACCTGAGCTGAAAGCAGTCGCTCAACCAACTGAGCCACCCAGGCACCCAAGGATATTACATTTTAAGACACCTCAAGCCTTAAGCTATGAGGTTTTTTTTTTTTAAGCAATAGGATTAGGGAAGTGCTAACTCCTTAAGGAAGGATTAGTGAAGACCCTAACTCCTATTAGGCTCAGGATATAGTATCAACATGAGGAAAACTTGGTTTAGTCCTGTTTCTAGACTCAGAGTTTGGGAGTCAGGGAGAGGGACGCCAGCTTTCCTCCTGATGTGATGGGGGCTGCAGTTCAAGGTTTGTGGTTGCAGCTCTAGGACATGACAAGCTAACAGTGGGACTCTTCACCTCAGCCATGTGAAGGAGACAGTCATTAAGAACAGGCAATAGATACCGCATTTCCATGCAACTTCATAGGAGGCAACTTGCTCTTTGGGAGGGTGGCTTGAAAGGGATTCTTTTGAACAAGTTAACCCTGATGTCTAGCATATATCTTTTTTGGGGGGCTTCTTAATTACTCTATAGGGGAGCCACAGCAAGGATTCTTGCCTCCATTTCATGTATGAGGAGATAAAAACTCAAAGAGATGAAATGCCTGAGGTGCCCAAACCAGTCAGTGACAGGGTCAGGACGCGAGTCCATGCGTTCTGGCTCTCGTTTTACTGTCCCTATTTTAAGGGAACTTCAGAGTAGTTGTGTCTAGAATGTCTCCCATTCCAGGGAAAAAGTGCATCAAATGAATAAAATGAAAACTATTGGTGCTGTAGACGTCACTGCAGTCATCTGAGGGGAGAGACGTGGCATCTCCCAAACTCCCTTCAAATTCTATGACTTTGGTGGGACTGTGTTTTTTTCCCTTTTATGCTTCATTTTTACATGGCTATCTCTCTTTCTCTCTCTCTTTATTTTTTGTAGTAAGAAGTTAAAAGGCACACATATACCATCCTGACTATGGTAGTTATTTTACTCTTACCTGACTTTTCTGCTCTGCAGTGTTCGTCTCCTCTGTCGTGAGGCGGTAGGTCACCTCTTACCCATTTCTGCAAAATTAAGATCCATAATTAAAGAAGTAATGAAAATACTGATTTTTTTTAAAGATAAGATGCTAAGAAGGTATGATAGACAGTGAGGTATGTAAGGGGGCTGCAGGCATGCTTCTTTGCAGTTTGGGGTGCTATAATTCTATTTGTTGCAGCCTTTGATTTATTAAAGACTTTGTTATTGAAACTTTCTTCACCACTTGGATAAAGTTATTCCATTTCTACACTGCCTACCTGAGTCTCTGTTTTCCAAGTTATTCTTATAGCACGAAGGACAACAAATTCAATGGGTTATGTCCTAGGGATTCACTTAAGTGAAGAGTGGGATTCTGTTCTTTGTACTCTGGAGGAAAGAAACTGTCAAGTCTGACCTTGTATTTCTTAGAATAATGTATTGCTCATATTCACTGGCCTCAGAGAAATCATGGGTTAGAATGGGATCCTCAAAGTCACGTTTTCTTATTGATCCTACCTTACTGAATCTTGGAGCAGGAAGAGACTTTAGGAATTTTATGGTCTCTCTTCCTGCAGCAGTAAGAGTCCCTATCTTCTGCCTGCTTGCTGACTGGTCATCTAGCTTCTGCTGGAACAGTCCATGACAAAGAGCTCATGAATGGCAGAACAGCTTTCATCTTGAGAAGTTGTAATAAACTTCCTTGTTCTCGCTTACATTCTTGAGTCACATTCCCATCTTGATTTGTCCTCTTGGTCTCAGTTACTTCTGCCACAGGAAGGGAAGGTTAACACTTACTATGTGCGCACCATATGCACACAGTCCATCAGGATACCTTCCAACAACTACAGAAGTAATAATTGAGCCACAAGAAGGAAGTAGGTGCCGGTCCTGGGCAGATTTGTATTCTTTCATTACATTATACTGATGCTCAGAATAAATCTACACACCAGCACTTAAAAGTATTTGAGGAAGGGACTCATGTCTTCTTTGAATCTTCTCAATTTATACTGAACACTCTTGGTTTCTTTAACTGAGTTTGACATAATTTCCAGAGTGCTCACGATCTTGGTTGTCTTCTTTTGATCATATACTTTGAAAGATGTGACCTTACTAAAAGGGAACACAGCACCCCTCATACTGTGTGACTGACAGAGCATACATCTCATAAGTTCTTTTGCTCTAGAAACTCAGGCAGACTTAAGTTGACATTACGTTTTTTAGACAGTAACTATACTTTTGACTTTTATTGAATTTTTATTTTGCCAGTCTTTAGAGTTTGTTCGCAAGAACTTCTTTAAAATAAGATTGGTTCTATCTGATGCTTGTGTCATTGAGTTTTCAAAGAGAGGGAGGTTAATTACTGAATTTTATCAAGTGTTTCAATCAATTAAGATTTTTTTTAATCAATTAAGATCTTAAGACTATCAAATACTAGCTTTCTATTTTTATTGCCTATAAATTTGATAAAATTTCTTGTGTTTCACCTGTGATTAAAATATTATGTAGAACATGAGAAAATGCTTTTTCATGTCACTTAAAACTCTTTCTAGGCTAGTATCTATTATTATCAACAGTTGTTGATAGATGGCTAAGCTCAAAGTATGTAAGTAGTACAATGGTGGTGAAAATGACATTGTATCTCTGGAAGATATGCTGGCATATATTATTAAATGGATGGCTTATAAACAATTTTTGGGAGCAAATTTTGGGCTTTAAACTAGTACCTTTACACAATTTCAGTTTTTTATTTTTATTTTTTTAATTTTTTTTATTTTCCAGAACCCTTTAGAGATACCAGCCATGGTTTTGAAGTCACATCTATAAATTCTCTCTCTGCATCTGGGGATATAATTTGTCTAGGTCTGAGAACTTAAGCTTATTTATAATTATTGAGTGCTGTTTTGCTTAATTGTCATATCAATTCTCTCTTATACATGTGTTCTCCATGCTTTGCAAAGAAGATCATTTTTGGAGCTGTCCATATTTAATTTAGATTGATGGGTGTCATGACTTTATCTCTCCAGAGGGTAGGAGATGACCCAGTCCTTTTTTTTTTTTAATGTCATAAACCTTGCAAGTGAGGAGACCCTCTCACTACAATGCTATCAGCTAGTGTTGTTAAGACTGTCTCATTTAGGTCTTAGTCCAGTGAAAGGCTCACTAAATTCCTTAGAGAATGAATTTCTTAGAGAAATTCATGCTTTCTTTATAATCACTTTATTTTACTAGTCTCTATTTGTTTCTGTCTCTTTCTGTCTCTCTCCATTTATTACTTTTTTTTTTCCATAGAATTACTTCTAAGATGACAATATGATTTGGGTATTTCTGACCCTGGAAAATTTAAGAAGTGACTAATACTACCCATCTTCTATTGTTGCGGTACTTGTACCCTTAAAGAATAATAATTCATACCATTTTCCATAAAATATTTTTAAATAGCAGCATTAACTTCTTGACTGCTGTCTTTCATGCACTTTAATTCATTTTCTATTAATTGTCTTTTTGCCAGCATTTATTGAACATATATATGCTGGTACAATCCTTTCAAACTTGCTTTCTAAACTTCATTTGGTTTTATAGCTAATCACTCATCTAAATGATTTAAAAAATATAATTTTATTAACTACCTACTGAATTCTTATATAATTTTCAATGTAAAGGATGTTTTGGAACATGTATTTATATCCCTGCATGGTGAAATATCTTAAAAATTGGAAATATTCTTTTCAATAAAATTAATGGGCATTTAAAGAAGTGAATATGAAATGTCAATGTGAAAATTGTGGAAGTTAACTTCCTACATTTCTGGACGAAGGTTGGTAACTTAAAGTTGAAAAGGATAATTTTTCTTTTGCTTTTCAAATTAACATAGGTAATCATTATACCAATATTGGTGAAGGTGCAATGAAATGACACTCAGAAGAACTGTTGGAGGGACTATAAACTTGTAAATTTTTTTTTCCTGTTAGGCAATCCGGAAATACCCAAAGCTTTTAAAACTTCTATACCCATTAAATAAAAATCAGAGATGTAGAAAAAATGAATAATAAGCAAGTTCATCATAGCAGTACAGAAGAATTTCTGTACTGCCACTAAAAATAGTGGCAACTTTTTCAAGGTCAAATGATAGGTTATGTGATTCTTTTCTTTATACATGTCTATATTTCTTAAAACTTCTATGAATATCATATCACTTATAATCTCAAAAATAATTATCATAAAATATCATTTTTGAATTACTTACTCTTCTGGATCTTCTACCTTCTTTGAGCACTTTTTATGAACTTTGTGATTCCTGGGGCATTCCAAGGTTCTAGGAAGCCCATGATCTGTGTCATGTTTGACTTGCCATGTAAGGTCTCATCCCCCTTCAATTGCTACTTGGATTTAAACTCAATGAAGTCAGCTTCTGTGCCAGGGTTGAGCAGAAAGGAAAGATTGCCAGTAAGGGCATCCTGAGGCTGCATTTTACTTTTGGGTGACCAGAACCATTTCATAAATCTAGAGCAGGGATCAGAGGTTAAGTTAAAAAAAATCAAGTGCAACATGAGAAATGATTAACTATCAGCTTCCGGAGAGGATTGTGTTGTTACTCCCCTCTCATTAGAAATAGTCGTAGCTTATCCTCAGGCTACTTTTCTTCCCTAAAAGAAACAAAAAGGAAATTGAAATTAGTTTCCATTTTGGGTTTTACTTTTCTCCAGTAAATTTTGTGGAGAATGCTGTAGTTTAGAATAAAGGTCACAAAAACTACGACAATAGTAGAACAGAGCAAACAAAGGTAATAAAATTACCTTTTTTCTTTTGCCTTTCCAGTTGACAACCTTTGAAAGTAATGATCTCTTCTTCAACTAGAAAGGGAGAAAAGTACTTTCTCAGACTCAGATTTCCACCCTCAAAATACGACATTTTTCTCTGTCCCACATTCATGCAGTATGGGCACCTGACCTTTGTTGAAGGAGTTGATTCAAGAACTGATGGAGAATAGGAAACAGGGACTGCAGATAAACGTTTCCCTTGGATCTGAGTTCCATCCCTTGTGCTTTCACTTTCAGTGCATTTGGGGAAATAATTTTTTTGGAAGTTGGAAAAGATGTGTGGGTTTTTTCCCCCCCTTCTAGCAGTGATGAGAATGAAAACTTGGATTCTCCACCTGTCCCTGTGAAACTTGGTGAGCCAAAGCCAGCTTCCCTACAGGGATTCTTTGCTGGGATTTCCTCAGCTGGATGGACATTACCCCAAGGACACATGTTTTGATTTTTTTTTTTTCCAAACATCTCATACGCCTTTTCTCATGTTGGATCAGCGAGTCTACTGCATCTGTTGACATCGTCCATTTGGCATGCAATTCTGAGTCTCTTTCTGCAAATAAAGGGATGCCCATTTTGATTATTCATTTTTAAATTGATTCCATGAATCCAAAAGTCAGTCCATGCCCATAGTTGCTCTTTTACTTTGCCATACAAATACTAGCAGTTAATGTTTAACTTTCTTATAGGCAATAAAATGAGTGTATTTTTTGAATAAGTTCATTTAATTCTTGTAATAATCCAACATGTTAAATAATACTATTATTTTTATTTTATAGGTGAAGTCATTGAAGATTAGATAAATTAATTTATTCAAGGTTTCACATCTAATAAATGAGAATGCCAATAACTGAATTTAGTTCTCTCTGAGGACAGAGCCTGAGTTCTTAAATACTAAGCTATTTACCCTGAATCTTTACTTGACAGGGAAGGAAAATAGTGCTTACTGATAACTCATCTCATGCCAGGCACTGTGACAAACTCTTACATATAAGTTATTTTATTTAATCCTTGCAACATTCTGTGTGCCAGGTATCACTGTTGCAATTTTTAAAAATTCTGATTATCAAAGTAATATATGTTTAAACAAAAATTTGGAAGATTCAGAAAAGCTGAGTCCTAAAATATTACTGATAATTTTATCAAGTAGACAAATTCAGGTAAAAGCTCGGCATATTTTCTTTGCTCTATTTTGTTCTAATAATTTTTATTTGTACGTATGAGGTCATAAAGCATGTACAATTTAGTATCCTGCTTATGTAAGCATTTTTCCATGTAATTAAAACTCTTCAATACTACATGATAGTGAGTGTTATAACATTCCCCTAGTGTATTTAGGCTATTTTGCGTTTTCTAATCTTAAAAATAATGCAATAAACATCTTTGGGTTAAAATGTTTGTTTAATTTTAGGATATTTCTCTGGAATAGATTGAAGGAAAATGATAATGTCAAAATATTGTCTCATATATATATATACACATAGTTTTTTTAATTTTATTTTTTCAGTGTTCTAAGATTCATTATATTTTAAAGCTATATATAATTTAATGTTTACAATATGTATTGCAAAATTGCTTTCCAAAATATATTCTCAAAAGATGTGTTGATGAGGATGCCATCTTAATGGTATCCTTATAGGCATATGAATGATATTTAAAAATACTTCTTTTTATAGTGATAGAAGAAAAACATTCATGTCTCACTTTTATAGTTGCATTATTTTGGTTACTAATAATGCATTTTTCTCCAGTTTTATTAAGATATAATTGACATACAGTACTATATAAGTTTATGATATACAGTATGATTTGATTTATATATAGTGTGAAATGATTACCACAATTTTAGTTACCATCCATCATCTCATTTAAATACCAAAAAAAGAAAAAAATTTCCTTGTTATGTGAATTCTTAGGATTTACTCTCTTAACTTTTATATATATTGTAGAACAGTGTTAACTATAGTTATCATGTTCTACATTATATCCATAGTATTTGTCTTATAACTGATAGTTTGTACCTTATGACCATCTTTATACAATTTCCTCTTCCCTTATCCTCTGCCTATGGTAATCACAAATCTGATCACTTTTTCCAAGTTAATTTTTTAAGATTCTACCTAAAAGTGAGATCATGCACTGTTTGCCTTTATCTGACTTATTTCACTTAGCATAATGCCCTCAAGTTCCATCCATTATGCCACAAATGGTAGGATTCCCTTCTTTTAAATAACTGAATAATATTCCATTGTACATTTATGCTACAAGTACTTTATCCATTTATTCAATGATGGACACTTGTGATGTTGCCACGTTTTGACTATTGTGAACAATGCTGCTTTGGACAAGGGTGTTCAGATATCTCTTTGATACAGTGTTTTTATTTCCTTTAGCTATATTCCCAGAAGTGGAATTGCTGGATCATATGATAGTTCTATTTTTAATTTTTTGAGGACCCTCCACACTGTTTTCCACACTGGCTATACCATATTACTGTTTCACCAACAGTGCACAAAGGTTCTTTTCTTTTCTTTTCTTTTTTTAAATCCTTGCCTGCAATTGTTATCTCTTGTCTTTTTGCTGCTCAACATTCTGATAGGTGCCTCATTGTATATCCCTTTGTAGTTCTGATTTGTATTTCCCTAATGATGAGTGATGTCAGCATCTATTCATGTGTCTATTGACCATCTGTATGTCTTCTTTGAGAAAATGTCTATTCTGGTTTTTTGCTGTTGTACGAGTTCTCTCTCTATTAGATATTAACCCTTATCAGAAATATATTTTGCAAACATTTTCCCATTTTATAGGTTGTTTTTTCATTATGTTATTTCTTTTACTGTGAAGAAGTTTTTAATTTGATATAATCTCACTTGTTTATTTTTTGTTTTGTTGCTTATGCTTTAGGTGTTTATTCAAGAAGTCATTGCTGAGATTTATGTCAAAGAGCTTCTTTCCTATTTTTTTAAGGAGTTTTATGGCTTCAGGTCTTACATTTAAGTCTTAAATCTATCTCAAGTTCATTTTTGTGAGCGGTGTAAGATAAGGGTCTGGATTCATTCTTTTCATATGAATACCCAGTTTTCCCAGCACTATTTATTGAAGAGCTTATCTTTTCTCATTAAGCATTCTTGGCTCCCTTGTCATATATTAGTGAACCATACATGCATGGGTTTCTTTCTGGGCTCCTGAGTTGCTCCATTGGTCTATGTGTCTGTTTTTATGGCAATACCATGT
>JAQQSY010007947.1:0-10152 GCA_028646535.1 Procyon lotor | reverse complement strand
GCATTTATATATTCTTCTAACATAAATTAAGAGTGTTTTGCTGTTTCTAGAAAGTGCTTAGCAGTTTAGTTTACAATATCTAGGAATTATAGCTTGGGAAGGCACTTCGGAGCCTTACCTTCTTAAAAGAAGAGCTAAAAACAGGGAAATCAAGAATGAAACATTATGTCTGTAATTAGCGTTTATTTTGTAACATTTATTAGGGGTCAAATTTGTAACTGAAAAATGAAGACAGAAAGCCATCTCATTCATTTAGCATATGTGCATCCTCAAAACTGAAAAAGAGCCAAATTGAGCATCTAGATTAACATATGGGCCTCTAGTATTGCTAACAGCATTATAAGAATAGATACACCCCAGACCAATCATAGATGAGACTTAGAGTTTTCAATTATTAGAAGCAAGGTTCCTTTTCAATTCTAATACCTTGCAAGGGTTACAGAACAAAGGGATTCTAAACAATGCCAGCCTCTGCATTTTCGTGATTAGCATTGTTCTCCTTTGGGAGCAGAAAATATAATTCAGTCACACTTCAGGGCCCAGATGCTTTGCTGATACCAGGCATCCCAGACCACCTGTTTTCACAGACTCATATGCACTTTAGTCTGTCATTCACGGATGCCCCATGCACATATTTGGCACTTTGCTTGCCCACTGCTTTGGCAGTTTTCCAAAGACAAGTAAGTACATTGCACTTTACAATTTCTGTGTGTGATGCTTTCCAAATTCAGTTAAGTTACTCACTCTATAAGCATTAAAAGAGCCATTATAACCACCGCAAATTGCATAGGCCAAAATAATTCTACCTAAAACCTATTAATCCAAGGATTTTGAAATGGATTATATATGATTTTAATAAATACCTAATATCAACTGCTATTCACAAAACAAAAAAAATGGACAACTTACTGTTTGGGGGTTCATTAATTCTGGGAGCCACAATGTATGAAATACATTGAAATAGCAAGAATGAATTCTCTGTGAGTTTTTAATTCTATTCTTTTGTTAGATCCTCAATACCAATTAAGAACACATTAGAAAATAGAGTGAACAAATAGCACCTTAAAGAATTAACCTATGAGGGTTTTTTTGCTTTGTTTTTTGGTTTTTGGGGTTTTTTTCCACTTCAAAGGCTGTGACTACATCCAAGGATTCTTGATGAAAGCTGGCATTTCCTTTCAGGAATGTACAGAGTTGAGCATGTGCTACATTTATAGAGAGAAAGATAAAGCAGAATCCACTTTAAAGTAAAATGCCAATTGTGACTAATTTATTTTTCAAGAAAATGTTTAATTTTGTAATATAATGGCTTCTTAAGTATTCACCAAAATGAACAAATAAAACAAGAATCATTGCAGTTAAAGTAAGTAATTGGATAAAAGAGGCATAGTTACAGAAGTTATAAATCTTAGAGTCATTTAGAAAAACTACAAAGCACTCAACACTATAGTTTCCCAGGTGGCTTAGGCAGCAAGCTATTAAGGCAATATTCACATGTGGAAGATTCAAAATTACAGCATGCAAAACACTGGCTAGGCAACTAAAGAGGATTCCAGGAAACAAATTGAGGGTTTTAGAAGGGAGGGGGTGGGGGATGGGTTAGCTCAGCGGTTGATATTAAGGAGGGCACAGATTGCATGGAGCACTGGGTGTTATATGCAAACAATGAATCATGAAACACTACGTTGAAAACTAACGATGTACTGTATGGTGACGAACATAACAATATAAATAAATAAACAAACAAACAAATAAATAAATAAGTTTCATAAAAATTGAACACTTTTGCAGTTAAAAGGAAAATGTTATGTAACTACAAAATAAAAAATGGATACTGAGTCAAATATTTTTAAAAATATATTTAACAAATGATTTGTAAACCATGTATCTACTAAATTACCTGCATTTCAATGAAATAAAAACACATTAAAAACTCAAAAAAAGGGGCGCCTGGGTGGCTCAGTGGGTTAAAGCTTCTGCCTTCAGCTCAGGTTGTGATCTCAGGATCCTGGGATCGAGCCCCTCATCAGGCTCTCTGCTTGGCGGGGAGCCTGCTTCCCCCCCTCTCTCTGCCTGCCTCTCTGTCTACTTAGAATCTCCCTCTCTCTTTCTCTCTCTCTCTCTCTCTCTGTGTCAAATAAATAAATAAAATCTTTAAAAAAAAACTCAAAAAAATTGTATGAAGTCCAATAAGAGTGAGAAAACTAAAGAACTTATGTTCTGGTGATGAGATGCACGTCAGTCCCCCACACTGCACCCCATTCCCACACGTGACATTCACGATGAGAACAGGAAAAGAATATATTAAAAAAAAATTCTAATTGCTGAGGAAGTGTTGCACAACTCAGAAATAACTAGCTCTTTTATTTTGGAACACACTTTTTTAGGCCTTTTTAATGAGTAGAATGTCCTCCTCCTTTGCCCATCTGTCTACTGGGAATAGGATGGGAGTATTTTCCACACACTTCCAAATTGCACTGCTTGAATAATATATTAGCAAGACATTTTATTTTCTCCATGACTGATAGAAGACACAAAGCTTTATGGGTGACCTGGAATAGAGGAAGAAGCAGAGTAGGGATGGAGAATCTGGGGGAAACAGTTGGATGTTCAGCTGTCTGACAGCATCCTGGGCTAAAGGAGGCACACAGCAAGGAAGAAATATCTCATGGTAGAGACAACCGAAGAATGGTTAAGAACAACAATGCCTCATATTTATTTTTCAATTATCGCCTGTGCTTTTCCAGAATATGTCTCTTTTTCTCTCAACTTTAGAGACACAATAGTCATGGCTCCATGGTGTTGTGTGCGATTCAAGAGAAAGCACTTGGTGTATGATGAAGCAGTAAAGAGACAAAACAGTAGCTGATGCTCTGAGGACAAAAGGTAGGACCAGACAATGGAGAAGAAAGCTATTCTGTGTGCAGACTCAGAGAAGATATGAGATACTCCCTAAGAACACCAATAGGAGTCTTTATGTGGAGGAAGGCTGCTAGGAGGCTGGTGCCAAAGTGAGCTACATGGAGAGAAATTACCGGAAAATTCCAGAGAAGGCCCTGGACCTCTTTACAATAGGCAGAATGAGGTCTTCAATTATTTTAATCTGAAGGATTATTGACATCTCAGATCCTAAAATACATGTTCTCTGATAAGGACTATCACAAAGTATACTGAGGGATCAGAAGAAGCGTAGATGTTTTGCTCAGATGTTTATAAATGGAGGAGGATCTAACCAGATCAGCAGCTCTATCCCACCTCCTCCATTTGTAAGCCATGTGGTATTTGAGAAGAGAATGACCCTTTCTGGGACATGTTTTTCACCTATTAAATAAGATTAAAAATACCAACTTCATTGCATAGATGTGTACAACAAATGTGTTTAAAGCACCTGGCATATCACAGACATGGAAAAAATCTTAATCCCTTTTTACTAATTGTCCTATCCATCTTGCTCTCCAGCAAGGACCCTAGGAGACAGAGGCAATGATTCCAATTAGAAGTCAAAAAGTTCTGTGGAAAAATTGGTTTTGAATTGGGCCTTGAAGTGTATGTATGTAAAAGTACTTTTAGATATGAATTTAATGGAAAGTGGGCATAATATAATTACAAGAGAATTTAATAGTATAGAGTTTAAACTAATTATTAAACTAATTTAATAGTTAGAGGTGTCCTTAAATGCAAGAAGTGTTCATAGAAGAGGAAGTAGGGTAGTATAGTTAAAATTGAGATTTCTATTATGTGGTAGGCAGGGTTTGGGCCCTGTGATCTTTTCCCACGGGTGTTATGGCTATGCAAATGACACTTTACAAAGAAGTTAAGAAGGCAGAAGAGCTCTTCAAAGAAGTGCATTGTGAGAAGCACTTGACCCACCATTACTGGCTTTGAAAATGAAGGAATGGAGCCATGAGCCAAAAATGCATGAAGCTTCTAGATGTTGGAAACACCTCTCAGCTCACAGCCAGCAAGAAAATGGGCTCTCAATCCTACAACCACAAGGGACTGAATGTTGCCTCAGAAAATCCAGAAATGAATGCAGCTTGCTTACACCTTGACTTTAGCCTGCTTAGAATAATATAGGACTTCTGACATACAGAACTGTAACAGACTGTTGTTTTGAGGCAATAAATTTGTAGTGGTTTCTGAAGCAGCAGTAGAAAACCAATAAAAGATGTGAGGGGAGAATAACAGAATGGAATGGTGGAGAGATATTGAACACAAGTTGTCTCCTGGTACTAGGGGAGGTGAGAGAATAGTTATGTTGCATGGCAGTGTCCTTACATCTTTCTCCCCTCACAAATATTTATTTAGAAACACTCAAGAAATATTTTATGGAAGCACATAGAAGGAAATAAAGCAAATTCTGTTTACAATTTCTGGTTAAGCAGTTTGGTTGGGATCACAATGTGGCATTCATTAAATGGTGTAAGAGTAAAGACAACAAAATATCCCACATATGGAATAACCAACTACAAAGGTCAAAAGGCAGACACCGTACAGAAATTTCTCAAAATCTAGTAGCATGTATGAGGAAAAGATTCCTACAAAATGACATGCTTGCATTTACTTTTCTTACTCGGTATAAACTGACTTTTCTGTCATGATAATGAAGGGAGAAATTGTTTGGTCCTGCATTAAAACTCCCACAGAACTTCTACTACCAACTGATGTTAAGAAAGAACATTAGAGTTCGAAACCAACAGCCAGGAAATAATTCTTGAGACTTCTTTGGTTCAAAAAAGTGATTTTATTAAAGCTTTATAAGCTTTAAAGGACCCGTGTGCAGAAAAAGCTGCACTAGGGTCATGAGGAGCTGCCCATTATCTCTCAGGTTGGGAGGGGGTTAGGGATAGCATAGGTCTCTAAGGAATTTGGAAGCAAAGTTTCCAGGACCTTGAGGGGGCTAGCTATTGTTGGGAAAAGGTCATTTATCAAGATTTAGTAAAATGTTAGTCATGAGATCCTTCAGATGTATATTGGTGGACCATATGCTTGGGACCTGATTGCCAACAGATATCTTGAGGGATAGAGATAAAGGAAGTTTCCAAAGGAATTTTTACATGTTAAAGTAGACTTACAGGATCCTAGAGCTGGTGGAGTGGGTGTCAAGCTAAGATTACCTTTTGCTGTTAGCAAAGTATTAACAAGGAGGCAGCTGAATTCCTGGAGGAATGTCACTCTGCCCATTTCAAGGACTTGCCAATGGGCTATAAGCAGTAAGGGAATTTCATAATTTTTCTTCTGCTTTTGTTTCCCCCATTACCAACAATGTGTTCTTTCACAAGTCATGTTGCCCTGGTATTGTGGGTGGCACAGGGCATTTGCATCAGAGCAGAATGACAAAATTAAATTTCAAAACAAAAAATTTTGTAATCATTACCTATGACCAGTGAGATCTTTGAAAAAGATTCCTCTGTCTTCCGTAAGTATTTGGTGGTTTTCTAGAAATACAAATTTTCTGGCCAGCACTCTGCTGTCTTTTATATTAATATGCTTATAACCATTCTAAGGTAATTTGAGGATGGGTTACAAGATTTAATCTTGAAAACCATGAATGTAAGCTAATAAATGAAAACCTCAGTAATTTCTAAGCTCCACAAGGACTGCAATTCATGTTTTCCTATTTAGTTGAAATCAATATGTGATGCAAAATCATTGGATATGGTTTGTTTGGGATTGGTGAATCAAAGATGCACAAAGGCACCTGGGTGGCTCAATCGGTTAAGTATCTGACTTGATTTTGGCACAGGTCATGATCTTTGGGTCATGAAATCAAGTCCTATGTGGGACTTGATCTGTGTTCGGTGGGGAGTCCACTTGAGATTCTCTCCCTTTCCTTCTGCCCCTCTCTCTGCTCATATGTGGACTCTCTCTGTCTCTCAAATAAATAAATAAATCTTCAAAGATGCACAAAGAGTCAAATATGTAGGTTTGCTTTAATTTATATCTTTTGAGGTTAATTAGAACTTTTCTCATTTCTCTTTATTTTTCTGCATAATATTGAATAACAGAAGGCAGCTATATTCCCCTCTATTTTTCAGAATCTAAGCTAGATTCTACCATTATTGAAGAGATCACAATGAGTCAAACTGTAGCAGGAATTCAGGCAGATATTCATGGAATTCATTTTATAACATTTCATCCTTAAGCTACCTGCTTAGGTGTCAGAGATGGGTTTCCACTCTGAGTTCTCTTACATCTTTCTGTTTTGCTCTGATCTCTCTCTAAATGTATTCTTTTAAACATCTCCTAAAAGTCACTGCTTGTAAATGTGCTTCTTTATTGCTTTCCTTTTCTTCTACCCCAGTTTAAGTTCCAGCCTTCCCATCCTGTTACCATTTTATTAGCCCATCATTTCTATATTGCAAAATTGTCTCTTTCTGTTTTGTTTCAAATTGCATGATCCTGGATTCCATTCTGTTGCTAAAATGATCTTCCTAAAATCCAAATCTGTGATGTGATTCTTGAACAAAGCCCTACTGCCTACTGAATTAAATTTCAATTCTTTGCACAGCATGCAAGGACACTTGTACAGTTGCTCTTTTTGGTCTTTGCTCTTATCTCCATATACACCCCTAAAACCAAGCCTCTGGAGGTGACATCATATCAACTACTTAAATGTCTGCAAAAGGAATAGGGCTTTCTTCATCTTCTCTGCACTTGAAGAAATCTGTTTTGGGGTTTTTGTTTGTTTGTTTGTTTGTGGCCACAAAATTAACCTTTCTTTTCTCTCAAGTAAATCATATTTTTTTTTCTAAAACAAACAAACAAAAAACAAAACTTGTTGATAGGTTATCACTTCTAAAAGCCATCCCTGGATTCCTCTTCCTGTACTCAAGGTCCTCTTTGTTTTTGCTGCTTTTCGCACAAAGCAGATTTCATTATAATGGAAAACTGTTCTGTATTTCACTTTTCGAGGCCAGAGACTCTCTTTTTCATTATCTTTTCTCAATTCTGAGTATAGGTCCTCAAAGATTGGTACTTAAGTAAGTGAATTAGTCAATGGATTAACAAAATGAGTTAAAATTATGATTTTATTCTTTGTCAAAGAGTGAGATGAGACCTGACCTTTTGTGGAATGTGTCTAAAATCCTTATGAAATGCATACATTTTCCCCCAGATTAAGAGCCATTTCATACTGGTCCTGATAAACTGCCATGTTCCCTTACATAAGAAAAGAACAAAAGAGGGGAAAGAGGCTATAAATCCCATAATACTTCTCTTTAATTTGAATCCTGGGAAATTTAGAGCTGCTTTTTACTGTTGTTGACCTAAAATTTTTAGTCAACTTTTTTGCTAGATGTTTGTGGTGTAAAGACAAATAAAGATTGCATTTTTTAAATTTTATTTTGGTGGGGGAGTGGGGGTGTTAGAAAATTCATTCTACTATCTTTCTCGAAAATTAAGATTCAAATTAAATTTTAATTAAAATTTTAAATTAAAATTCAAAAACACTTTGAAAATATCTTTATCCATAAAACAGCATAGTGATGCTTCACTTTGAAACTGTTGTTAAGCTAAATGCAACATTTATTAAAAAAAAAAAGCATAGTGTCTGGCTCAAATAGCATTCTTTATCTTGGCTATATATGTATTATTTGCCTTATTAATTTAAAATTATTTCTCTTTTAGCTTCATTGTATTTATGATTTCCAATGTAAAAACCTCAAATATTATTTTTAAATAAAGAATAAATGAATGCATTCATAAATTGTTAATAAATAATTTTACATGAGTATACTAAGACATCTAGAAATTCTAAACATCTAATTAAAGGCTATTTACAGCAAACATTAAAATATTTTCTAGGTTAAATAAAAGAATAGTAAAAATAAGAGAAAATTTCAATTTCTGCTGTTACCATTTCCTCTCAGCATTATCATTCTTCTCTGGCTTAATAAATCACCTACCCATTGGTATCCTGTTTCACCCCTTTGTCCATCTACCAGTTGGCCATCAGTTTGATCTCTCTAAGGTATGCTTATGATATTGACAACTCTCTTTTTCAAACTGTCCATGATTCTCTGTTACATATGAAAAGATACCCCAGCTTCTGTGAATGGCGTTAACACTCCTTAATCAGCTGGCCTCTGCCTACCAGCTAGACACACCCGTACTAGTTCCCTAGATGTCCCAGTCTTTTAAACTATTTGCAGTCTCAAAACATTGTAGGGTATTTAGCCTTCACCTCTATACATAGGATCCCATTTCCTTGAAGAGCCTTCTTTATCAGCACTCACCCAGATTAGCATCCTGGTACTGCCTGTCAATCTTCTTCTCTTTAAAGTCACACCTCAAGTTTCATCATTCAGTAGCTTTTCCCCACTATCCAAAAAGAATTAGATGTTCATTCCTCTTTGCACTATGTCATGTACCTCATGCCTTGTCTCATTGTCTGTTCTTGGCGTCTTTGTCTTTGTTTTTTGTTTTTTTTTTTTAACTCCACTTCTGTTGCAAGGCAATAAGCTATTTCCAGAGCAGACACATTTTTTCCAGATTGATCTTCATATAAATGCAATAACAAAGTTTGACACATCATTTTACTGCACACCATTTTCTAGCAAAAAAGAGTATGAGAATAAATACTTAACCAGCATAGACAATCAGAAGAAACAGTCATAGAAGAAAAGAAAAATGAATCATAATTCTGAATTGGTCACAACTGCATTTCTTGTTAAAATAAGTTGAGTTAAAATTTTCCAATTTTTGCATATCCTATACAGTGAGTTCCTCTAAAACAGTCCTTTTAAAAGTATATACACTTTAATATTTTTGTTTTCATTTTAATTGTATAAGATAACGTAATGGTATCTAACATTTAAATATATGCATATTTATCATATATGTATATTAAATTATACTATATTTCATGGGTGTGTGTAAACCTAGAGATAAAAAACATATATTCTTTTAGGAAAATTCTGTAACATCCAGTTGCAACAAAACATTTTTAAACAAGAAAAATTAGTTCAGGAAACAGAAAACTTTTTGAATGTACAAATTGGGAAAACTTATGAATGATAAAAGTATAGAGGAATTAAAGGGTTATGGATAAAACTAATTAAAATATTATTTAGAAAAAATATGAATCAAGCTTTGGCAAAAAGATTTAACAGAGTAAAAAAAAAAACAAAAAAAAACTATGTGACATTTCCCACAACAAACACACACAGAGACACATATTTTTAAGTAAATGTTATATCTGAACTGTGTCCTCTCCCCAAAAATTTCATACATTGAACCCCCAGGACTTCAGAATGTGGTTGTATTTGAAAATAAGGCCTTTAAAGAGATGATTAAGTTCAAATGAGGTCATTTGGGCGAGCCCTAATCGAATCTGACTTGTGTCCTTGAAAGAAGAGGAAATTTAGACCCACAAAAGATCACTAGAAATGCAAGACCAGGGATACACAGAGGAGAGACCATGTAAGAACCAAGAGAGAAAGCAAACATCTACAAGCCAGGGGAAGGTCCTCAGGAGAAGCCAACCTGCTGATACGTTGATCTTGGACTTCTAGCCTCCAAAAATGTAAAAAACAAATTTCTGTTATTTAAGACATCCAGTCTATGATATTTTTTATGGCAGCTGTAGCAAACTAACATACATATTGATTAAGCAAAAAGGCACATAAAATTCATATATAATTACTCCTTGCCAGGTGCTAACTTTTGGTTATTCCAGGAGCATATAGAGAAATGTAAAATTGTGAAACTAAACTGATTTTTTTCACTGTTTAACAAAAGTCTTATAGATCATGTTATTAAATAACAATAAAAGGAGAAAAAACACTTGATATTTAGTCTCTAAAACTTCATATAAACAGAATAGATTATTAAAGGAAGATAGAGTTAAAGTCATAAAAGCAAAAGTGAGACTTTAAGAAAAAAAATCTAAAAATATGTACCATTCACAAAATTAGGTATTAATTAGCTTAAGTCATTGAAAATATTCTAATATATGAAATAGAAGGTTACTTGGTTTTATTTTCTTTGATAATTCTGCCATTTAAATATTGTAAGTCTTTAAGACCTCTATAAATAGTGTTTAGTAAAATACCTATCACATAACTAAATAGTAAATATTTCCTGGGGGAAAAAGTAAATGTTTCTCTAGTCAACAAATGCCCTCATCAACCCCAAGAAAATTATTTAATA
>JAQQSY010007946.1:0-10152 GCA_028646535.1 Procyon lotor | reverse complement strand
GAAGGAAGGAAGGAAGGAAGGAAGGAAGGAAGGAAGGAAGGAAGGAAAGAATGAACGAAAGAGAGAAAGAGAGAAAGAAAGGAAGAAAGAAATTAAGTAGGGGAGGAGTAACCAGCAGAAGAGGCTGAGAAAGAACAACCAGGGATGTTGGAGGAAAACCGGGAGAGTCCAGTGCTTTGGAAGCCAAGAGTTGAAAGTGTTGGTAGATGGAGAGGATGGTCAGCCAACTAACAACTAGAGTGGCTGATGCTGCTCAAAGGCTAAATCAGATGAAGGCAGAGAACAGCCCACCAGATTGGCAACATGGAAGACAGAGATGCTCCCTGAGGAAATCAGTTTTAGTGAAAGGAAACCAATTTTTAAAATGGAGTGCTGGCACACAAATTCGTCTAGAGTTCAAGTACAGATGAGAAGTAAACAAAGAGGGGCACCTGGGGGGCTCAGTTATTAAGCATATGCCTTCAGCTTAGGTCGTGATACCAGGGTTCTGGGATCAAGCCCCACATCGGGCTCCTCACCCTGCAGGAAGCCTGCTTCTCCCTCTCCCACTCTCCCTGCTTGTGCTCCCTGTCTCTGTGTCTCTCTCTGTCAAATAAATAAATAAAATCTTTAAAGAAGAAGAAGAAGACAGTGAGTATAGGTAACGCATTCTTTTTTTTTTTTTTTTTTAGGTAAAGCATTCTAAAAGTTCAAAGGGAGCAGATAAGTGGGTCAAAGGGAAGTTTTTCAACAGGGGAGGTCTTAGAGAACATTTATATGCTGATGGAAACTGTCAGCCAAGGAGGTGAAGCTGGTGATGTAGAAAAGACAGAATAACGTAATGCTACCAAGGATTTTTTTCCCTCCACCTTAAACTGTCTAAGGAAACTTCAAGGAGACCATAGTTTAGCCTGTAACATACCCTACCAATGAAATCTATCAGCAATACAGAAAAACTCACAAGTAAAAATGTAGTATTTCAAATATGTTGGTAGTATATCTTGGGCTGGCTTGGCTGTGAGGTATGCTGAGACCACTATGGTAGACCAACTTGAAACTAGGACACAAGTGTCCCCACATAGGAGAACTAGGGAAAAAGGCCACAGCTTCCCAGGCACCCAGTGTCTTTAGATTGGTAAAGGATTATCCCTCCAGTTAGCAGACTAAATCCAGGCATCACCAATGGGTTGAACTTCCCTGTGCTAGAACTCCAAAGCTAACTCTCACTGGCTATGGCCAATTACAGGGCTGGAATACACCCACAGAACGAAAGTTACAGATGCCCAGTTGAGCAGGAGTGTGATGAGCAGGAGCTGACATAAGCCACCAAGAACATGGTGCCAGGATCCAGGGCCATATGAACCAGTCACTTCCATGAAATCCTGTGAGATCTCAGTTAATTAACAGGAGTGATGAATTTCAGCTTGTTGAGCAATTCTGCTGACTCCAGAGATTTTGTTTTATCCTTTCCCACCCTTCAACTACAGTTAAGCCCTGATAAGAATTTGTTTTTACTAAGTGAATTTAAGTTACTTTTTCCTGGAGACCTGGATGGCCTTTGCCATGAAATTGAAAATAGGCATTCTTATTTTATCATCAAAATTTAGACACACACACACACACACGCACGCACACACATGATCCACACACATAAATTAGCAGTGTGTTGAAAATAGACCAGAATATATTCTAATTTAGGGTGTAGGAATAAAGCAAGAAGCTATCATGCAATCAAATCTTTTGACTCATAAATCTCATCAAATCTCTTAGAGAGAGTCCTCTAAAGCACCACATGGCTCATGTTCACGGGATTCTAACTGTTCTTAGGGACTTCAGCATGACATCAAGCTCCATCCCTAACCAAGTGAGGCTAAGAATAACTTTCTGTTTGCAGAACCTGCTACAGATCTCACATTATCCTTCTTGAGTTTCTTAACTCTCCTAAGTGTTCTTTTCATATTTCATTTGTGGTTGGCATATGATTTTTTCTTGGTAAATAACTTGGTAAAATGAGATCCAATAGCTTATTTTCCTCTCCCTGGCAATCTCAATGGCTACTCTTCCTAAGAGTCTTTGCCAATTTCTCTGTCCTGCAAACTGAAGACCTACTGGGAGATACAGTAGAACTATTTTCTCTTGGCTAAAACTTGAACTTATCGTAGAGGTTATATATGTGCCCTTAAATAAAGTTTTCTCAATTTGACAAATTACTGTGTTAGGAGTAACTCATGTTCAACTTTCACCTGGACGTTTGATGCAGATGAAGGAAGGCACCATGGTGGAATAAGAGCAGGGTAGAAAACTTTGAGAAACACGGTTTATCCATAGAGACACTATTTGTTTGCCCTACGAAGGCAGAAACAGGAGCTGCCTGTCCTGACCGAGACCAGGAGCTGAAAATGGAGACTCACAGGTATAGCAAGGGCTAAAAATTAGGGAGAAGAGGAAATCAGGACATGTGTGGTGCTGACCATGGTCCTGAGAAATATTTGCCTTAGACTAGGGCCTTATTACTTTGGCTAATCCTGCAATACTAGTGACTCTTGTTCAACTCTCTTCTGGTCTTCTGAATCAGGTTGTGAAAGAAGCAGTGGTAGGAGGGACCAAAGTGACTCTTGGAAAGGCACAGGTATTAACTGACTCCCAGGGAGGAAGGAAAGACTTTCTGGACATTTTCAATCAATCCTAAGTACCAAGAAAGAAACTACCAACCAAATTTAAAAAAGCAAAGATTGAGAGTGACCAAAAAAGTTGGTACCAGAAAATGAAAGGCTGTGTGAGGAAAGATATGAACAAAAAAGAAGGATCAAAAGGTGAACAGAACATCAGAAGTGCAGAATTGAAATGTCACTGTGAGCTGAACTATACCAACATTTTCCTCTACCCTTCTATGTTACCTTCTTGGAGTATCTTATCCATTCCCATGGCTTCAATACCATCTAATGTTGATGCTTCCAACTTTATATTTACCTGTGATCCCCCTTTTGAGCGCCAGAACTCAATATCCAAATGCTTACTTCCCATATCTACTTGGAAGATTCATAAGATGTAAATCCTCCTGTCAATGTGCCCATGGCAGAGAGAACAATTAACAGTGCATTAAAAAATGCTTCAGTAGGATAAATACAGTGTTAAAGTGCCAAAATTCAGGACAAAAAGGAAAGACCCTAAATGGATAGAAAATTTGGACGTGAGACATGGGGCGCTTAGGCAGAGAAAAGAGTGGGTGAGGAAATGGAACCTGAAACAAAGGCATTTGCTATTAATTATAGCTATAAATAAAAGCAGCTCTTTTCTGAATACCCTACAGGAAGAACTGTTGGCCAAGCATCTGTCTTCATAGTCGTATCTGCACCCATGAATGGAAACAGTGTCAAATAATGATGCTAAATAAGATCCTCAAATCCAGAAGCTCAAGACAGAAGGAAATACTGAAGGAAACCCACATATAATGATAAATCCAGAAAAGTGGTAATGGAATCATCAAGGTCCAGTGCCTCAGAATTCTAGAACCAACACTTAAAGAGTAATATCTTAGAGGAAGTAAAAGTAAGTATTACTTTACACCATGTGCAGTAAACTTATGGAATTCTTGGCTCTAGAGGTAATAAAGGCCAAAAATATAAATCAGGTTGAGAATTACCTGGATCATTTCCTTGCTGAAGACAACACAACATATCAATACGAGACTTTTACTTTGGGCAAACACAATTAGGTTTGGAAGGCCCAGCCCTAGAGAGTTATGTAATTTCCATCTTGGTGTCACTTTCTGCCTAAATTCACCTCCAGGAAAAGCCAGGACCTCCCAAGCCTCACATAAATGCAAATGTGAGACAAGACTGTTCACAAGTTACAGAACGTGAAGCTGATAGAGATCTGAATGTCAACATCTTGAACTAAAACCAGAACGGAGATAAGCTGACATTATACATGTGGTAATAGAATGGCATTTAGTGGCAAGGACAGAATGAGCAAGTTTAGAAGAGAGACGGGAGGTGGTGACTGGCAAAATGTCTCAAGAAACAAACACAGGAGCTTGTGAAGCGATAAGGATTTGGCCGCAGGTGAGGCACAGGCTGTTACACACATAAGCCTCGGTAACACTCCTTCAGAGAAAATGTCTGCTGAGGGACCAGTGACTTTTCCATGTGTTTTACTGATATTGGAACACGAGAACATGAGAAAGACACACAGGATAACACCCTCTAGAAATATATTCTAGTATGAAAAGAGTGGCGTGTGACACGCACGTGCGTGCACACCCACAAACACACACACACTCCCATGAAGTTGTTATTAGTGTAGAAAGCCAAGAAGGGAGGAGGAAAAGAATCCTTTGAACCAAGGACTGAACAAAGTTCTTCACAATATGTCATGCACATGAGAATTTAATGAGTCACAAATTCCAGTGGGTATTTTTTTCCTTCAATTTTCCAGTTTGTTCTAGTTTGCAAATATTTGTACTCAAATGATAATGTGACTTTTGTTGTATAGCCGCACTGACTCCCTCATGAAGAGCTTTATTTTGAGTCAGAAGACATCTGCTAAATTGAGATTTACAAAGAACTTAATAAATACAAACATAAATAGATGAGCTCTGAATATTATATTCTGAGCATTCACTTCCTTATGTACTTGCAAATTATACACAGCATGCAAAGCATCTTAAAAGAGAGTTGCATAAATCTCCTTAGAATTTCTGAGCACCTTGGAGATGTTCTTTCATCCAAAGCCGTTAATTAGGGAGGTTAAACACTGCATTCCTCATATGCAGGCTTTGTCTCTATAGGCTATTGATGCAGAATGTGGGGAGAGACTAAGCAAGTGCATGTGAGGATTATGACAATTGATGATTGACATCAAGGATCCGTAATATATTCTAGACACACATGTCAGTCAAGTCTAGCAGTGGACAGGGTACACTACAGTACAAGCCAAAATTCTTAGGAACATCATATTCCTAGGGAGCAGGCTGTTTTATGATTTTCAGGCTCATGAGTGAATCAGAATTGGCCTCACTGCTTTGCTTTTGAAAATGTTACCTGGCACTGTCACAGTGACAAACCAATGGCCTAAAATGCAATTAGCTATTATACGTCCTTGTTAAGCACCAGCCTGCTTGCCCCTGGCATTGCATGTGGGATTCAGTTAATGTGGTATGCCTAGCTGTCAGGCAAGTCCCAGTTCAGAAGAGATAAAGAACACACTTTAAATAAGGCATTTCTTTGCAGACTCCAAAAACTATTAAAAAAAATTTTTCCTGCCAAATTAAAGAGAAGTTTTATAACATGATATAAGAGGTTCTGGACTCCCTCCAGAACTGTGTAATATTTTAATAATATTTATCGTTGATCTCCTGTGGTTAGAAAGGTAGAGAGGGTCAGAAAGGCACAGCACATAAATTGGTTTCTGCAGCCTTTGGTAAAAAAAAAAAAAAAATGTTTGCATTACATCATTTTAGTGGCTCTTGAATTCTGACCGAGAACATTATTTGGTTCTCTGAAACTGACGGCATCTCCTTAGGGGATAAAGCCATAATGTGGAAAACTTTGTACTCCCTGCCCTTCCCTTGCAAATTTAAGTCCTAGCAAAAGTAAAGACACCAGTCTTGCCATCTACATGCAAATGTATGACTATGATAATGATAATGACCAATTCCTCATCACTCAACAATACGGTATTAATTCAGAGGAGCCAGAGTCTTAGACACAAATGAACTAAGTGTCCAGTGGTCCCATACCCCACCCTGAGTCTTACTTCTCCTGGCCGGCTTCCAGTTACCCACAGTGAAATCCTACTAGTTTCCTGAATGTGCAAGAAGAGCATATAAATTTCTTTCCACAATAAGCTGGCTGTGGAGCCAGTAGGTCCTGATCATTTGCAAGGGTTTGGTTTTGTAGCGTGGGATACGCATGTTTGGGGCCTGTGGTAGACTGGTTGCATTAATGGCCTCAATCAATGGCCTCCCTATAGCTTTGTAGGACCAATTTCACTGTGATTCTGGGCTGAACCATGTGTCTTCCTTTGGCCAATGGGACAGTAGCAAACCAGACACTTAAAGTTTTACAACATCTGAGCATTTCTATGTCCTCTTGTTTCTCTGTGATTGTTCTGGGAACATGCATAGGCTAGCCTGAGAACATGCGCAGGCTGGCCTGCCAGTAAGGCACGTGGGATATGTGCATGTGACAAGCCCACAGGGGGATCTCATTTATCCTACATGAGGCCATCCCAAACCAGGCAGTCTTCATTTGACTCAGAGCTGAACAGATGTGTGAATGAGCCTAGCTAGCCCATAGACTCATCAAAATAATAAACAGTTCTTATTTGAACATCACTAATTTGGGGCACGTGGGTGGCTCAGTGGGTTAAGCCTCTGCCTTCGGCTCAGGTCATGATCTCAGGGTCCTGGGATCGAGCCCCGCATCGGGCTCTCTGCTCAGCAGGGAGCCTGCTTCCCCTTTCTCTCTGCCTGCCTCTCTGCCTACTTGTGATATCTCTCTCTCTCTCTCTAATAAATAAACAAAATCTTTTAACAAAGAAGAAGAAAGTCACTAATTTTGAGGTCTTTGGTTATAGGGTGTCCAGAGGTAACTGATCCAGGGCCAGAATTTAGGGCACCAGATGGGAATCTGAGCACTACTATCAGCCACCCTCCTTCTCTATTCTTCTCCATGCAGCCTCTCCTTAAAATACATTTTCTTAATTTAGTGTGACTATTTATGTTTGCAAAACTATTAAGGTCCTTTTTAAATTCCTACATTATGAGTTAAGTAAGGACAGTGTCAAAGTGATAAAGCTTAACACTTGACCTAAACTTATTTTCATAAGGCGGTAAATGTATACTGACTCCTAGATTATTTATTAAAAGAAGCCTGACATAAGAACTTGCTGTATATAGACTAGCTACTTAACACATTTTTTAGTTGTTTTTTTTAAATGAAATTTCAGCCTCAAGAGGGGGTCTAAATAGAAAACAAATTATACTAAGTTGCTAATTTATTCTGTTACTGGACATGTGAATCTCTTCCTTTGAAGAAATTATAAATTTAAGCTATGATATGAAGTCTTCTGTATAGCTTAATTTTTTCAGTATTGTCTGAAAAGAAAACGCCACTAAATGTGTACATATGTATTATATAATCTAATAGTGTTTATTTTTAGCCCATTGTTTAAAAAATAAAAGTTAAAATTTTTTTAAAAAATAATATAATTAATATTAAAATATTATAATTATTATAATTAATAAATATATAATTAATAAATATATTATAATTAATATAATATAATAATAATAAGAAGAAGAATAACTTCAAAAACTCAGTTTGAAAGAGTACCGACTAATTAGTCTGTCTGAAGCACCCACGTTTGGAAGGCATCACAGGTAAGAGATTGGGAAGGGGGTGACCGAGAACAAAGCCTAGGTGGATGATGGGTGCAAGAATAAACTCGATTCAAGAGCCCGAGATGTAGACTCATCATCAAGTTGAGTGCCCAACCGGGCTCTGGGGCTCAGGGGTAGTTTAGCAAGCTTAGAGGTCCAGGCTCTTCTTCTCTCCTAAGGTCAGGAACACGACACAGATGTCCATTCTCACCACTGCTGTTCAACATAGTACTAGAAGTTCTAGCCTCAGCAAGCAGACAAAAAGAAATAAAAGGCATCCAAATTGGCAAAGAAGTCAAACTTTCGCTCTTCTCAGGTGACATGATACTATATAAGAAAACCTGAAAATGCCACAAAAAAACCTGCCAGAACTGATACAGGAATTCAGCAAAGTCACAGGATATAAGTCAATACACAGAAGTCTTGCATTTTCATATACCAACAGTGAAGTCACAGAAAGAGAAATCAAGGAATTGATCCCATTTATTATTGTACCAAAAACCATAAGATATCTAGGAATAAATCTAACCCAAGTGGTAAAAGATCTATACTTTGAAAACTACAGAACACTTATGAAAGAAACAGTGGATGACACAAAGAAATGGGAAAATATTCCATGCTCATAGGCTAGAAGAACAAATACTGTTATGTCTATGGTACCCAAAAGTATCAATACATTCAGTGCAATCCCGATCAAAATAACATCAGTATTTTCACAGAGCTAGAACAAATAATTCTAAAATTTGTATGGAACCAGAAAAGACCCCAAATAGCCAAAGTAATGTTGAAAAGAAAACCAAAGCTTGTAGCATCACAATTGCAGACTTCAAGCTCTATTACAAAGCTGTAACCATCAAGACAGTATGGTACTGGCACAAAAACATACACATAGACCAATGGAACAGAACAGAGAACCCAGAAATGGACCCTTATTAACTCTATGGCCAGATAGTCTTCGACAAAGCAGGAAAGAATATCCAATGGAAAAAAGACATTTGCCTCAACAAATGATGTTGGGAAAAAATGGACAATAACATAGAAAAGAATGAAACTGGACCACTTTCTTAGACTACACACAAAAATAAATTTAAAAATGGATGAAAAACCTAAATGTGAGACAGGAATCCATCAAAATCCTACAGGAGAACACAGGCAACAATCTCTTTGATGTTGGCCATGGGAACTTTCTGCTAGTCACATCTCCAGAAGCAAGGAAAACAAAAGCAAAACTGAACTATTGGTACTTCATCAAGATAAAAATCTTTGCACAGCAAAGGAAACAACCAACAAAACTAAAAGGCAACCTACGGAATGGGAGAAGATATTTGCAAATGACATATCAGATATCCAGCTAGGATTTTAAAAATTTTAAAAATCCAAAATTTTTAAAGAACTTATGAAACTCAATACCCCAAAAATAAAAAATTCAGTCAAGAAATGGACAGAAGACATGAACAGACATTTCTCCAAAGACATACAGATGGCTAACAGACATGTGAAAAAATGTTCAACATCACTCAGCATCAGGGAAATACAAATCAAAACCACAATGAGGTTATCACCTCACACCAGTCAGAATGGCTAAAATTAACAAGTCAGGAAACAACAGACATTGGCAAGGTTGTGAAGAAAGGGGAACCCTCTTACACTATTGGTGGGAATGCAAACTTGTACAACCACTCTGGAAAAAAGTATGAGGTTCTTTAAAAAATCAAAAATATAACTACCCTATGACCCTGCAATTGCACTACTAGGTATTTGTCCAAAGGATACAAAAATAGTGATTTGAAGGGCCACATGCACCCCAAGGTTGATATCATTGTCCACAATAGCCAAACTATGGAGATCCCAGAGTCCATCAATAGATGAATGGATAATTAAGATGGGGTGTGTGTGTGTGTGTGTGTGTGTGTGTGTGTGTGTGTGGTTGAATATTACGAAGCCATCAAAAAGAACAAAATCTTGCCATTTACAATGATGTAGATGGAACTAGAGGGTATCATGCTAAATGAAATAAGTCAGTTAGAGAAAGACAAATACTGTATGATTTCACTGATATGTGGAATTTAAGAAAGAACAAGAACAAGAAACAAGAACAAGAAACAAACTGATGAACACAGGGGAAGGGAGGGAAAAATAAAATAAGAAAAAACAGAGAGGGAGGCAAGCCACAAAAGACTCATAACTACAGGAACAAACTGAGGGTTGCTGGAAGGGAACTCGGTAGGGGGATGGGCTAAACGAATGATAGGCATTAAGGAGGGCACTTGATGAAATGAGAACTGGATGTTGTCTGCAACTGATGAATCACTAAATTCTACCTCTGAAGTTAATAATACACTATATGTTAACTAACTTGAATTCAAGTAAAAAATAAAAATAATAAAAGGTATAGACTCTTTCTCATTTCCATCTTCCTTGAAAGAAACTTTAGAGAATCTCAGAAGGAATCTCAAAGAGCATCTGGAATGTGCCCTCCTTCTGATACTTGATAAATATGAGTTGTCACCTTGCCTGGTTTGTTTTAAGATGAAAAAATGACTGTGTTTGGGAATGGTGTTAAGTGACCGACAATCACTGGGGATATTTAGACATGTTCGGGAATTAGAAAAGGCCTCAATGACAGAAGATATGAACAGACATTTCTGCAAAGAGGACATCCAAATGGCCAACAGACACATGAAAAAGTGCTCCACATCACTCGGCATCAGAGAAATACAAATCAAAACTACAGTGAGATACCACCTCACACCAGTCAGAGTGGCTAAAATTAGCAAGACAGGAAATGA